>DWJN01006254.1:0-10816 GCA_018248895.1 Carystus phorcus
CGTTCATAAAGGCGGTATATTTATGATGTGAGATTAGATACTCACCGTGCGTTTGGAAGTTTAATGGAGGAATGCGAAAGAGAGAAGTATGTCAGATATTAGTGCGTAGATTGTTCGAAATCTAGCCTGTAGAAAACCAAGAATCTGGCTACCCTACGCCTGTCTGGAGGCTGCTATCATTGAGCCTCCTATAATTATAGTTACTGCTCCATCGAATCCAAACCCAATAGGTGAGATTTACCAGCCCATATGTGAAAAAAATTCTACATACATCCCGAATTTAGGTTTTCATCATTGAAATAATATTTTTCACCTAATACTTAGTCACTTGTGCGGAACATCCACCGTACATATTACAGCGACTGGTCACGGTTGGACTGATAATCTGGTTAATGTATATAGCGGTTGCGTTGCACCACTTATCCGGAAATGCATCCGCACGGCTGCACGCACCTCGTGCTGTCGCACCTACTGTTGTAATACTGCTACTGTTTTAGGATTTCATATACTGATAAAAGGGTTCCTTTCAGAACACTGACTACCCATTTGATACGCCAAATGTTTTCAATCTAGCAGGCTAGTTTTCAGTTACTCTGGTTTCAAAGCGAGAAGTGTTAGATTCGATTCCCTCCTGGGGAATTTACGTGTCAGAATAATTACATGTTTATGATATTAATTTCTTGCCATTTGCAACAATATGACTAATTATTAAATTAATAATGGAAGTGTATTAGAGTAAACTTGCAATATTTTTTTTATAAATCAGTCGATCTATCAGACAACCTATAAAAATTTATCTATGGAAATTAATTTACTATTTTTATATATTTTTATTTAATAAAATATTATTTGTCCATTCTATCTTTTGATCAAGTATGATTACAATCACGAACAAACTTTACGTGCGGTGAATGACATAATGCGGACTTTAGCTCAGTCGATAATTATAGCCTTTCGAATGATCCACCCCGTTTTCTTTATACCTACCTTTACTAATATTGCATAGGGCTCATTCTTAACCTCAGAATAACCTACAAAGTTGTATATGTACTTTCATTTAAAGCGAGTAATATAATAGATATAAAATGTTTAAGAAATTATCTGTTTCCATATCTTTATTATAAAATTGAATAGGTATAGCTTGATAAGTTGTCCTTTACATGTAAAATGATTTTCAACGGTAGATAATTCCGTAGCATTATTTTCGGCCGATCAATAGACGGTAATAAAATTACCATTTATGTTCATATTTTGTCAAGTTTATGCTAAGTGAGGTTTTCTCTTCGGAACAAGTCCGTAAAAGCTCTCTCTTTATCTAAACAAAGGATGTGTTGCTAGAAACTAACGTGCATCATTTTCATACATTTTATGTGTTTGTGTCTATATTATTTAGTGCTTTAGAACCAAAGTAAACATTTTTATGTAAACAATATTATAATAATGATTTTTGACGAAAGAATTAGAAAGTTACTTATTTAAATTCAAAGCTTTAAAAGATACCTCGAATGCATTTATAAGAGACGGGAAATACCTGTATATCTTTTTTCGAAATGGCAGATTGTTAGGCAACGTACAAATAACCTGATATGACTGGTTATATTATTATTATTACATAAATGTATGACTATTATTGTATCACAGTATGCAATCGATGATTTCGTAAGACAAAGCAAATTATATTTAAAAAATATAAATTAATACGATCAATTTTTTACAAGCTTGGAAATGATACAAAATGTCAAAAGGTCATGGAGTTCAGACACATAAATGAATTCGAAATTATTTTAATAAATCGGTTATCATGTTAACGTTTCCAAGCTTGAAGTTTGATAGTTATTCTACATTGTTACTGGTATTTAAAATTGGCTTTGTAAATACAATAAATAACAGATGATACAGATTGCGCTGTTTAAAGAGACTTCTAAGTCTTGGATACATACATTGACGGGTCGAATTCCAATAGAAGGTTCGAAACTTAGCATCGAGCTCTATATCTTAAAATTAAGTCTCGGCTCTTTATTACTCTTAAGGCCCAGTAGCGACCCGTCTTCGCTTCGGTTTATATTTTACTCTTGTGTAAATAAATATCAATTCGAATTTATTCATTCTTTCATTCATGTTTCCATCACACGTGTCATATTGGTATGAGATCACTTAAATTTATTTGTTGCGCTTAAAAGTGGAATATTTTCCCCGTTTTTGCGATATTTGTCATTGTTGCTTTGCTCTTATTAATCAAAGTGTGATGTTATATTGCCTACGTCGATAAATGGACTACCCAACACAAAAAAGTTTTTTGAATTCGAACGCATAGCTTCTTAGAATAGCGCTTACAACAAAACAAATAAACTTTTCAGCTTTATGATGTAAATATAGATTATACCAGCAAGTAAAACATTAAAAATAAAACAAAAAAAAATAATCACGTGGTTTTTTAATTAGTGTGCATCCGGTTTTATTACTAATCGGTAATTCTAACGTCGCCACAGAAAACATATTCCATAATGTTTCAATTTAAGCTATTGCTACTTATTTTGAACAGGCGATATAATAACTTCATATTAATCCTACATATTTTCTTGTTTTTCATAGTGCATTCGTTTAGAATACACTACTACTAATTTATGACATAAACTATTAACCAAAAATAATAAAATAATTATTAATATCTTATAATAATTAATAATATCTTAACATTTCCTTACTTTTATCTGTTATCACCTGAAAATGTTCTATTATATACTCGTATCTAAGTGACAAATAAATACGTTAAGGTTTTAGCATCATGCTAGTCAAGAGAAAAAATCTTTCACCATATCATATCAATGACCTTTTATTTACAATACAAGAAAGAAAATATAATTAATAACTTAATTTAGTGTGCTATTTTAGAATGCTTGCCACTTAGCGCTTACTAATTCGATCCAATAGTCATAGTACCTATAATGAATTGTGCTCCACATAAGTAATTTTATATTTCGTTTGTAATCTACTTAATAAATATTAAAAACATTGACAAATGTATCACCTTATATTATCGAGACTACAATATCGTTGTTTGGCTAATACTTGTTTGAATTATTATTAGTCATTGGTTGATTCCGATTCGTTTTGGATGTTTTAGAAATTTACACCGATAATTACAATAGAATATTTGATTTCAAAATGAATATAATTATGATTGCGACACCACATGATTGATACCCACACCTTTGATTGATGATAGATAAAGTGAAGTGAAACAGTATTACCGCAACTTTCTACAATATAAAACGTGGTATACTTCGTTGACCACATGTCTGATAGATAGATTTATACCATTTATTTTCAATTACGTTACCAAATATACCAAGTATACATAGTATTAAGTAAATGTATGTGATGGGAAGTAATCTTAATATAATATTCCACGATGTCCTTTGACATCGGTCACAGATCATTTAGTGTTTTTTTATATGTAGGCAGATTCACAGATAGACTCAGCAAAGGCAAAAAGTATACCCGGTTCATATTTTTCTTTTTACCTTCGATAAGGCAATGCTAGACGTCAACCCATCTGATGTTAAGTGGTGATGATTAAATTTTAATTTTAAAACTGTCTGGACAGTTTTACCTTACTACAAAGAAAAAAAGATAGTCAATTTTATGTGACTGATGATAGTGTTTTGTTTGTTTCAGGACTTGAAGATACGGTCAAGTTAGTTAAAGGCATCGGAGGTAAATGTTACGGCTACGAGGTGGACCTCGCAAGCCGTGACGACATATACCGGGTGGCGAAACAAGTAAACCAGGAAGTCGGCAGAGTGAGTCTACTATATTCACGTTCAGGTGCAGTAATGCACTGTAATCAGATTAAGTCAAATTAGTGTGTTTATTTTTCTACGAATCAGTGTACCTGCCTATAAACTTTAAATAACCTGTGCCAATATAAAAACCTTTTAACAAAAAAGGAAAACCGTCAAATCAAATTATTTTAACCTTTTCGAAGACGGTTTTCCTTTTTTGTTAAAAGATTTTTATTTCTTCCTTTTTAGTGGTTTCTTCTATTTTCCAAGCGCGATGTTATGTTATATAAACAATGCATACACAAACTATTGGCGAAATCGTGATACTTCTGCTGTATTTTTTTGAAGAGTTCCGTTGTCTGTATCCGAAAGTAATGATCAGATCTTCACCAAATTATAGGCCGAAATTACGACATCCACCAAGATCTTTGTAAAAAATATAAAAATAAGTGAATTATAAATAAATGTACCTTCACGTGTAGTAACTAATGCAGTGACCAGATTACTTTGATCCAAGATACCACATAGCCAGGTTAAAACAACTTAGTGTATTAAAATTGTTTTTATTTTTAATTCTACGAATCCATGTAGGTGCACCTACATAAACTTTAACAAGTAATCTGTGCCATTAAATAAACGTTAATTATAGGCAGAAAGTACGACATTTAGAGCAACTAAACTTTTTTAAAAATAAATAATTATATATCTGTACAGTACCTACAGATATATGATTAAATTTTATATTTAACATTTATTGGAATGTTTTTATAAAACATTTTGTACGTGATAATATAACATAACATTTAAAGATCGTAGAAAATATGTAATTAAGGAATAAAGGTTAAGGATAAAATTAAAAAATAAAATAAAATCAACAATTTAAATTATAGTCATTAGGAATATTATACATTAAGAGTTAATGACGAAAGATAAACAAGAAATGAGTACACACTTGTTTCCCATGAAATTAATTTCATTCGTGACTCGTCATAATTATTTTTTAATGTGATCGAAATTATCGTACAAGAATACGAAAATGCAATGCGACAGTTTGTATCTCATTACCACTGATGCTATATGGATCATCACTGAATGTCTCACAAATAGTACGTGCGTAATAACTTTCGCAGGAACTTCGAAGGGAGACTGCTGAAACCACTTACCAATAATTACAGTATTAAGACAAGTGTCAATCAATAAAAAATGTCACTCGGGTCAGTCCGATTCTGAAATCCTGTATTATAATATCAATCATTCAACTAATTAAGTCAATATGAAATATTAAGAAGTGGTTACATTGGCAAAGAATATTTGAAAACTTTTGAGTTATTTACGGCATTTATAGGAAATACTAGCTTTTCCCTGCGGCTTCGCTCGCGCTGAAATCCTTAAATAAATATCAAAGATCATTACATATATATTTTATATATTTAAAATATATGTTTTTTTCATAAAAAATATCCTATGTGTTTTTAATACCTGTAAGAATATGTGCACAAAGTTTCATGATAATCGGTTGAATAGTTTAGCTGTGAAAGCGTTCATCTTAAGTTAAGCTAACAATCTTACATTCACATTTATAACAACAAGGATAAGGATTGTTGAAATACAAATGGAAGAAGTCATAAAGATTTAGATATATAATTATATGATTATAGACTAATTATAGACTAATTAGCAATGTTTTCATGTTATTAGTTATTTATACCTAACAATATGCATTTACGCGACCGTGACTTTGACGTTAGCAAGTAAAAAACATCTCAGTGCACATTTTATTTTACTGTAAGTAAGGTAACAATTCTTATGGACTTAATTAAATTAAATATTGCTTAAAAATGTAATCAGATAAATTCAATTACTGATAAAAATTTATCGTATTTTTTTTCGAATACTCTAAAAGTATTTTTTATCTCAATAACCGATAAACGAATACCCCGAATAACCGAGAAACTTCATGGTAAATGATCACCATGGCCTTTTGACCTTTGTAACAACAAAGGCGTACAGAAGTGGGTACCCACATATCCATCACAGTCCTATTTACATCATAACAGATACATAGTTGGAACATTAACTCTATATAGCTTATCCATTTATAAATCTCAGCATCGTCTATAAGCGGAGATAATCAGATCGATCGGCAACGAGATGCTTTTAAAATTGTAAAACCACATGCTAAACATTCAAATACCAGTACAACCTAGTAAAACTGTAGTTTTGTAGTAAACAGCTAACTTATAAAACGAAAAATGTACGTATATAACTTGCCTGTTTCGATGTTCCCAGTTACTTACAATATTTGAGTCTTCAAGAGAAGAGTGAATAGGTTTTTACTAAGTTAGTGCGTCCACCATCTCAGACTTCTTCACCACTTACCATCACGTGGGGTTGACGTCAAGCATTAACTTATAAGAAACTAGAAGACTCGGCGAACTTTGTATCACCTTGGAACATTAGTCCCGTTTCTGTTACATTTCTCATCAATGTTCAGCTCATATTGGTCGTAGCGTTATATTAAATAGCCTATAATAGCCTTCCTCGATAACTGAACTATCCAACACAAAAAGATTTTTTCAATTCGAACCAGTAGTTCTTGAGATTAGTCCCTTCACACAATTAAACTCTTCAGCTTTATATTATTAGGATAGATAGGTAAATATATCAAGGCACAGCTGTAGAAACATCTAAGCTATAGTAAGTAAAATTTTATTGTCGTGAAATGTGGTATAAACTATCTACTCATAAGTGGCAGGCGCCTACTAATTGCTAATGTATTGTTATAATGGATACTAAGAATGAGATGTTTAGTTCGCAAACACTCAAATTAATGTGTGTTCATTTTTTTATCCCTTTGTTTATGGCAGCGCTTGACGTTACAATAATATGTCATGCCATGGCACTGTAATTACCTGTAAGTACTCATAACCTTGGGCTGTCACGTTTTAGACGTCAAGTTTTGCGCCGGTCTGGGGTTCAAAGTCATTACAACGTGAAGGCTTTGTTTTCATTTTAGTTTTATTATCAACTACGTAGTTTGCCCTTGATACGCTTTGAGACAGCTTCCTTACGTACAAATCGTACCTTTGACTAAAAAAATGGTTTTCATTAAGCATTTTACGAATGTCATGTTTATCCCCTTTTATCATTTCACGGCTGAGTTTTTAGTTCTGTAAATTAGAAACATATCGTGTTGTGTAATTACAAAAATCACCGATTACAGCTTTTGATCCTGAAAATAAATTATTATTTATTATTTTATATGTTACATAATAGAAAACGAATAGATAATATTTTCAAAAACATGCTTTTCAATTTCCTTTAATAGAAATTTTGTAAAAATATGAATTGTTGAAAAAAAATCACATTGAATTCTTTGTTTACAAGATATTATAGACAATTTCCGTAGTGCAGACACGATGTTCTATAATTAAATATCCTTGTAGGAAGAGTTCCATTTTTGATGACGTTTACAGGCTTATTTACAGCTAAAAATCAACTTAATTGTCAGTTTTATTTATTCTTTACACGAATAAAAACGGTAACCTGCAAAAAGTACTGAATAAGCAGATGACTGCAGTAATTATAAGAACCACTTTTTATAGTCTAGTATATCTTAAACCCATTACAAAAAAACAATATAATAACGATCCAAGCCATAAGAATAGTACCTACTTATTTCTAGTTGCTACGAGTAGTTTGTAGTTTTATTGTAATTTTTTTACATGGTTTGTGCGAAGTAATAATTTAAAGAAGTTCCTGGAACCATATTTCGCAACATTATAATATAAACATCGAGATAATGTTAATATCATTAAGAATATACTTTTTCACATGTGACAATTAAAATTTTAAAGTTGAATATTATGGAATAATACTTTTTGTAAAGGATCGTGACTTCACTCCTTTGGAATAGTTACCTTTACCCAGATTCCAATATAGTTATCGAATTATTTCCGTAACTAATGGACAAACGAGCAGACGAGCTGATGGTAAGTGGTCACCGCCACCCATGAATAGCAGCACCAAAGGCATCACTGATGCGTGGTCAGCAAAGAAAGAAGAAGTAAAGATAGATTCCAAGGCGGCCGCCGAACTTCGCTACTATACTTAGATTCAACAACTATACGACAAAACAAAGTCGTATTGTTTCCATAGACACACATTTATATTAAAAAAATATCTCGAACTGGGTTAGGTAAGAAATATCATCCGACCGAGGCTCGGTCGTCCAGCTACAATATTATTGAGGATTTGCTTGAGACAGCATTTCGTACACAAAGCTTGACTATCAAATATTAATATTGTGAGTTGATCATTTTGTATCACAAACTTAACGAACAATAGAAGGGATTTAACATTGTCCATTACTGTCACTTTCATTAAAAAATGCTGTTTGATTAGTTCATTTTCGCATGATTCAGGTCGCATAATATCGATGACATATTTCACATAATTGCAACAAAGTCCTTTTTTATAATGCGCTTTAATGTAAAAATCAAAAATTACTTATTTCCATAAAACGTTTATTTTAAAAAGAAGATCGATACATAAAAATTATAAAATCGTGCATCGGAACATATAAGACTGGATGTGCACATTAATCCTGAAAATTTGAATACATGGCGCCATCTATTAACGCTATCTAGAAATGCCATTGGTTTAGGTTGCGCTGCCTTCCCCATTAGTATCTCAGCTACGCACATACAAACTTTTTTTATACTTTGTCAAGTTAAGTTTTTTGTTTCCAGGTATCTCTGTTGATCAACAACGCTGGTGTAGTTTCCGGCCAGTATCTGCTGGATACGCCAGACCACCTTATACAAAGAACGTTTGACGTCAATATTCTGGCACACTTTTGGGTATGTACTCGGAAATATTTGTTTATATATTTTTGTTTTACTGAATCTGCGTAACATGTTATAAGGAAAATAGCACTTAGTTTTTTACCTCTATCGGTTAAGATTTTTTGAAAGAAATATTATGACATGTTATTTGTAATAATTATATGGCATATAATAAAAATAAGTATAAACGTGCAGCTTATTAGTAGCAATAATGATGTAAGTTGAGAAAAACCTGCAAAATTCATGTCTTAAACCGCGTCAATCGTGATGTAATATTCTAAATTCAATGCCATAATATGCCATTGTCTCTTCATGTATCTGGGGGCAGTCCCCTCGTCAAGTCGAGCAAAAAAGCGGCACGGCCGTACCTTAAGTTTTACAAGTAGTACCATTTTCGTTAAGTCATTTTCGACCTCCCTATAACTTGGTGGTAGGATAAAACTAAAATTCAATCTTTTTATTTAAAACGTAAAAGATTCTTAATACTGATGTGGTCACTATATGATGTTAGGTTTGCTAATTAAATTATTTTTAAGATGGAAGGTCCGTTAAGTAGGGACTTAATAAATTACCTGATTTGGTATTTATTATATTGAGCTCACAACTTTTTACTTACTTGACTTTATTTCATTAAAAATTGTCTTCCAACCGATAACATACCTTCAAAATATTTGTACTACTTTAATTTATTAATAGAAATCAGAAGTAAGTGGTTCTTAATGAAAATTTCCGACTTTCAGTATACACATATTAATTTATTCTTCCGACACTCACTAGACCATTAATCAGCATTAGAGCAACATTATAGTGACAGTCGGGTATTTTAAGCTACGTTAAGTTTTGTTTATGTTATATCACTCTAAATTGGAATTTAATTATATTATTATAAGAACTTAGTACTGCAGCAAAGTACGACGGATAACGTGGGATAGGTACAACTTCAAATTATTATAATTATGTAATATTTTTGTCTTATATCCAAACATGCAATTCTATGTCTGATTACTTTACGTGTGTTGGCGCTGTTGTGAAATTAAAGGAAGCTATTTTTTGTTTTTATTATAATGCTTCCAGTTCGCTACAGACGATATATACATACATAGTACGTTCACCAACAAGGAATTCCTAAATTCCTACTACAAATTCAGCAAACAGTGATAATAACTTAGAAATATCATAGGTTACTTAGCGGAGACACAAATGAATAGCGAATTTCATTCTTTACAAAATCGTAATAGCAATATTTTGAATAAAAGCCGATAATAATAAGGAGGATGAGCGAAATTTAACGTAAAGGATGTCCGTATTTGCTGACACTGACGCGATTGCAACACCTCTATAGGCTAGTAAGTTTCTAAAAATAAAGTAAGAAAAACATAAGAACGCGTACTAATCTTTTCTATTTTCATTTATATAATTATAATGTTATGCTTTTACACAGCAATATCTAATACAGATTGTCTAGTAATAAGAATTTATTGGCTCGTAACATACTATGTTTTTAACCGATAAATACGTTATCGGTTTAAATTAACAAAATTTGTATTTATATAACACACTGATGCTTAAGATTGTTTTAGCCACGGTAATACTGATGAACAATGTATTCCTTCTAGACGGTGAAGGCATTCCTGCCCACAATGATAGAGCACAACAAAGGACACATCGTGACGATAGCGTCCATGGCTGGCCACGTGGGCGTGGCAAAACTGGTCGACTATTGCTCCTCCAAAGCCGCAGCCTGTGGCTTCGACGAAGCTCTCAGGCTAGAGCTGGACGTGAAAGGTGCCAGCGGAGTTCATACTTCCCTCATCTGCCCATACTTCATCCGATCTACTGGAATGTTCGAGGAAGTCAATTCAAGGTAATAATATCAGGAAGCCTTTAAGCTAGCAAAATAAATATCTGACGTTTGTTAATATAGCGATAATTATCCAAGTGTTTGCTTTACGTTATGGAATGTGATTGCAGAAGTTTATTTTAAAAATACATTTTTGTACTTAAAAATATATGTTATTATTATATCTTTTTACATTTACACTTTTTTACACTGTGTTTATATTTATTTATTTAAACTTTAATAATCAAGAACAAATTGGTACTAAAGTCGTACTTAATGCTAAAAGCATTCTCTACTAGTCAACCTTTGGTCTAAGCAGATATAACACACACATGTACATAATT
>DWJN01006255.1:0-10815 GCA_018248895.1 Carystus phorcus
GTTGTTTTATATTAAATATTTTTGTTTCTGTATATATTTTATTAGTAGGTGTCAGGTAATCATAGTGAAATAAAACTGACTGAACTTTTTTAATTCCATTTATTAAACGTTAATACCATATTTTTTAATTGTAAAAATGTATTTAATGTTGCGATGGATAAATAATGTGTGTCATTATTTGAGCTTGTTATTGACTTTACAGTTAGTAAGCTATGTGGGTATTGAGCAAACACTTGGACTTATGAACGAAGGAGGCTTCCGCGTCTGACTTTCATAGCAGTCTCCGTCCACGGGCCTTTCTTATAATTAATATTCAGACAGACTGCGAAAATGGGAAGTGCTGATATAGTCTTTAGTACCTACATATTGTAATAAGGTAGACATTTGTTTTTAAAAATTCTCTATTTGCAGTCAAATGTGACATAGAGCACCTGCACGATCCTTCGTCCAAAATTAATTAATGGAATCTGTAATCGTAATTATTTCGTATTAATTATAACTTACTTCCGTAAAGGAGAACATCATAAGGAGACCTAACACACCTTCACTTTTTACTGTGGTTATCGACTTGAATGTAATAAAAGTTCTGTCATCGAACTTGTGTGTCATATAACCAACGGATTAATTATATCATTTTTCTCTTACTGACAGAAGACTTGAATTAAGCTCAAACAATGCGATAGTTATGGGTTACAAATTTGTATATTATCTCTAAAATAAATGGTTTGCAATATGCATGTATACGTCTTTTATTTGTTTTCTACCTCTGAAATTGTATTCTCCTTTACTGCTTGTTATAAGCGGTACTTTGAAATTGTTCACAAAATGCTGAAAATAATTTAATAAATAAACGGTTAGGAGAATAAGTATTTCCCTAATTGGCGTTTTGTCTACTTTTATTTTTTTTTGCTCCCATCTCATGTTGGTCTTAACGCATTGAATCCAGTTCGATGTTAGTCCACACTTGGGTATTAATAAAATATTAAAATGCTTCATTATTGTTTTTATCCAATATTCTTTATTGCACGTTAAAAAATAACACTCGTTTGATATCTCTTGCATTAAAGTTACTTATTATAACAACAATTGTATGTCGAATTGGACTAAATGCGACCTGCATAAATGCATATTGTTGCTGTATGACATAGTACTGTTTAACAACAATTTACAAGCCTACTTGAATTAACAAACATGAATAACCTACTAATAAAAAACGCATCCCTCGAGGTACGCGGCAGGTGTTTGAAGCATCTGCTGTTATTCTAAAGTAGTTATTAACCTTGTGTGGAGTTTTACTGACCTGACAGTTTTAGTGTTGATCAGAGTTTTTAAATTGTCAGTGTAGCGTTAATTTGAAATCCATATGTGGTTCTGTTTACGATTTTGGTATTTAAGAAATGTATATTCTGCTGACTGTCCCAGCAGACGTATCTTGCAGCATAGGTATAAAAACATTTCATTTCTATCGAATCGAAATTTGATTCTTAATTCTCAAATCCATTTAAACACACAGTAAAAAACATCAAAATCGGTGCCATTCTTTAGGAGAGGAGCTCAGTGGGATACACACGAACAGAAGAAGTATATTTAAAAAGATTGTAAGGCTGTTTCTGCATGAATGTCACCACATTTTATACCCAACTACCACTGATACGACATGATATGACATGCTCGTGTTGCACTGTTGACAACAGTACTTACATAACGTTGTCCTTGACTGTAGTCACCTATTATATTTGTTGCCTATCTATAAACTTCTTATTCCTACCATCCTTGACTACCTAATGTTGCTCGATAACTCATCAAACCAATCATAGCACAATCATAGCCACGTGTCGAAATGCAATCTAAACGATATTTTTCTTTATGTTGAAAATATAGCTTCTTCAATCGTGAACAAAAGAGAACGGGTTAAAATTATAGTGGGATCCACTGTTCCACTTTTACCTCACAAATCTAGCTAGCCGATAAAATAGATTTAGCTTCCGCGGAATTCTCGTGCCATTCAACTGTTTCCGCGGTTTTTATATAATACCTCGGCGCGCCATAAAAATATTGCGTCGATGTCGATACCTCACTACTTAATTAAGTTGCGATAACTTTTCAAACTTTTTAGGTTACGTTAAATTGCCACGTAATTATTTAACAGTTTAGTAATATCTTTTTCAAATGAACGTAATCACGCACGAGTAGATTTTTGCTTCTATATTGGTAAAACAAAATAGGTATATAGAGCGATACTAATTTATTTTATTTATACTATATTACGACATGCCCTAGGTATCTTACTTAATCCAAAGGTTAGCAATAACATTACTTTTAGAATGTTTTCCTGGTATCAATTTTGACTTATGTGTTGCAAATTTTTACAAATAAGTCTTGTAACAGCACTATTGCAACTATGCTATAAAGGAATAACATAACAGATTAATAGATATATAATTTTATTTAAGCTTATTTCGTTATGGACAACATTTTAAATGCAAACGGGTACCTAACTTCGTTTTTTTTTATACCGATATTCTGAGCCTGTTAACGAACTATGGTCACAGACCTATTGTGGCGAGAAGAAGATCGGGACAAATGACACTTGACATAATGGCAGATAAACATGTTTACCTTTCGTGTTAATCGTTTTCCTTTTTAAAGTACATACCTATCACGACACGAGACACTAATGACATCCTACGCAGTGATTTAATTTTTTTTATACGAAAATGATAAGTAGGCTTTCGCATTCAAAACATAGATATTCGAATACTATTTACTTACGATAAAAAAATAGACTTTACAACATTCAAAAAGTAGGACCCTCACGGCATCTTGTTCGTATGAAAATAGTGCTAATATCCGTAGGTACATAGTAATACTAATAAACGAGTAGAAGCGAAACATGTCACTGAGTCGTTAATATATCACAGAGTTATGAGTCAGCTCCTCGATTTGAAATGCTTTATGTTTTCAATGCTTTAATTTAAAAAAATATCTTTACAATTGTAACCGATAGGTATGTATGTAATTTTTAATTAAACCATGTTTTGTAAGGGGAGTTCGAAAATTACTTCAGCCCACAGACGAAGCAGAGATACTTAGTATGTAGAGTCGATCTCTTTTATGGTTGAACGAGGTAGCGAGCTTTATTTTTGAGGACTAAAAGTATTAGTCAAAATCATGGTTCAAAATTGTATTCAAAGTAATAACATTAGAATCATTGTAACGAAGTATAAAGTGACAAAAAATTCTAAGTTACCAACGTACTCGTAGGTGAAACTAAATTTTTTTCTTAAGACAGCTACAGTATTCGTAACGTTACGCGAAAGCACATTGTACCTACTGTGGAATAGTTTATTCGCATGTATAAAGGATTCGTTGACCTCTAGAGCATTTTTGTAGGTATTTGTACACTCATAGTTTAGGCGGGAAAATGCAGGTTTTAAACTCTTTAAACTGTTGAGGAATGACGTGTGCGTGTGAGATACGGTAGATACGAACACCATGCTGTGCCCGTGAACCGTGACCGTGACGCTAGAAGTGGTATAAACATTAACAGCGACCAACGGTTACACATATTTATATTACAAACTGTTAATCTATATTCTAATAAATAACAAAACTCAACCGAACTTGAGAAGGTTGGAAAAAAGAAAAAGAGACAAAAATAGGGCCGTAAAATGTTGTATTACAATTACAACACTGGTTTTGATACAGATCTACGAAATTAGTTCGTCATATGGTTTTATTAAAGTATAGCTATGATATAATGACGTTTAGTTAACTAATGAGAGATTTGGTTGTATAAGATGCATGAGAAAACTTAAACTTATTCTTAGCCTTTTTGTTTAGTTACAAAACTACACAAATGTAAAGTGTAATCTAAAGTAATTTTAATACGTACATATACGCGGAATAGTAATAACTAAAACCTGTTAAACGATTCGTTTTCGCATGTCGTATCATAAAATATTTGCCTATAACAATAAAACGGTCTAAACTTGTTTATATAATAATAGTATTCCAGTTTAGTCAGTATGCACCTACTATACCTATTTAAGTATCTTTAGTTTCTAACCATTAATAGCCCACTACAAAGCACAGGTCTCTCCTCATCACTGAGGAAGCCTAGGGCGCACTCCCGCACGTTGATCCAGTGCGCATTGGTGAAAGGGTATTAACCCTTACTAATGTCCAACCCAAGTGTCGGAAGTTATTATGTCGCCCAAAAGCCTCCGACATTGTTTAACGACTGCTATCTATGATAACAACCATCGGCTCAATGTGCCCTCGGAGACATGGAGACGCCTAAGAAATTTCTGCCACTAGCAATCATCCCATCCTGCTACGATCCGCGCCCGTGTTTACATAACTCCTATACTTATACATATATCTTTAGCATAGCAACTATAAAATTTTATAGAGTCATCCCTTTCATATTTCAAAACCAATTGAGCAATCACTTTTAAAGACTACATTTATGATTAAGTTTTGTTATATTATTCATACTTATTACATTATGCATTATCATAATAATTCAAAATGGAAAACAAAAACACCATTAAATAAGTATCGTCAGTATGTCGATTGCTTAAGCAGTGTTTGATTTATGTGTGAAGTGTAAGTGATATTGTTATTATTATGAAGATTTTTAATAAAAAAATTCTATCTATTTTGTGTTGCCTTTGCATATCGCGAGTACCCGTTACTGTTAATATATTTTCTGTCCATAATTAAAATTAAAGGTGCATAGAGTTAACACCTTTTAACATTTAATGTAATACATTTCAGTAGTACATAAACATAAACATAATGAAAAGTTTGTTACATTACAAGATGTTCTTTCCCGAGAACAGCTCAATTCTTCATGCTCTGTTGACACAAGCAGGGAGTGTAGCCGATCAATTGCCGTAAGCATTTCTATTGTGCATCGAATGGCGCGTCTATCACACGACGATGTTTCACCTTTCGTGACGTACGAACAGAATAACTCAAAGAAGCGGCATAAACGATTAAAAACAACGTACTCGTCTCAGTTAATAAGTGAAATGGTATCGAGTTGAACCGTAATTACCGTTTTGCGAAGCTTAACTTGTTAATTGCGGAACTGGTTGGGGAGGAAACAATTGTCGGTTGAGCAGGTGGACGATGGAGACATGTCCTTCGGTACCGGAATGGGGACACTTGTTCACATTTATGGTGCAATGGGAGTACAGATATCATAAATAATACAGGTTTATAGAAAATAAACCATACATTTTTAATACGTTCACAAGATTTATGTGATAAAATATCTGCAATGACATTCGTAAAATATTTAAAAGCTCGCAGATAAAATATATTAAACTAATACTGCGCGAAAGGCATAAATAAAGTGCATAATTTCCACATCAAAATTTAAAATATTCTATAAATTCCAAGATGTGTGTTTTGGGTTCAGATTAAAAATTAAAATACTGAAATACTAAAAGCCCGAAATAATTTAGTTTATTGATACTTGACCTTATAACAACAAGACACATACACAAGACATCAGTTATCTGATGATAATTTTGAAAGCATCTATTTTAATTTCAGAGAATAATTAAATTAATATTCATTTATATATTAGTGTAAAAATTGATCGATAACAAATACCACGAAATTGATGATTACTTTACAAGGTCATTTCAGTTATCCGCCTACGTAAAAACCAGTTTTTTTTTAATATTCATCCCACGTGTGTTCTGCGTTTCTTTATTTTTATTTAAGAATATAAAATACGGGGCTATGAAAAGAATCTGATATCCGCAAAGTTTTAAGAGTCCCAATATGTAAAATGATACGACATAGTGGTAGAGAGAGACCTTTTAAATCAATAACGTAAACAATGTCTCGTAATCTTAACAATGTTAATTTGCGATGATACGGTACAAAATAATATTAATATTATTCAACAATAAAAATGTAATCCCCACAAATGATTTATTTAACCATTTATTATGGTTTAATTTATTATAATGATTATGATAGATTGCACATATTTACTACGAAATCCGTGGCGAGTATTGATCTGCGAGATTTTGTAATTATGACGTAATTATAGTAGTACTAAGCTGAGCTAAATAAGCAGAATGTTTAGAACTAACATTAGGTTACTTTAAAACTTCATTTCATTATTTAATCATAGTTTATTGAATCATTGCTTTTTTTAAAGAATAAACAAGTTTCACTTTACATGCATGCGGTTCGGTATGCTGATAAGTATTTTATATATATGATGACTTTGTAAACCAAAAAGTTTACCCGAACTTCAAACTAAGTCTAAAAAAAGTTAAACTAAAACGCAGGTTATATTATGAAAGAATGGCAATATGTTATAGGCTGGTAAAAGCTTACAATATTAAGGATAGATAGCCGTGCAACGAAGGCAAGCTGAGCGGATGGTACGAGCTTGGTCATTTAGTGCCACATTATTCTCTAAGTAGCTTTTTGTCGTCGCGTGCTTGGCGATGTGAGCCAACACTAATGGCTCAAAAGCCTTAATGGAAAAATATCCTTAGCATTATACATGCAGTTCATAACAGCGAAAACTGTTCTAATAAATATCTATTTTATCTATATATGTTATAATTCTTTTATTACTCCTATACACTTCAATTTAAATGTATTTCCAAATCCAGTGATCATGGATAATGTTTTATTGTAAGAATTGGAATAACGCTCCAAATTTATATACTGACAGTATGTTCGTGTGTATTTCTCAGAAGTAATAAACGATCGAACCAATATTGACGAATGCTTGAGGACCGGAGATTTTGTATGTCTTTAAGAGGATCCGAGAATTTAATTCGATCCTATAGATAAGTGTTTTTTATATTACAGGATAATATCTGCCGAATCTGTTAGAATTTTATAAAGATTTCGCCCTGTCCAACCAAACCGATTAGGTACGTTTGAAAATCAGTTCAAAATGACATACAGTACTTACCTACTGTAAGATACCTTATCCAACGTGAGAAACTTCTTTTGACACATTAATTTCTCGGTTCCAATAAATTTCTATACATACAAATTTCACCCACTAACATACTTGTGGTAATGATTTGTAGTGAATGCGTAGTTGTGCACGTATTAGTGTAGTTGTAGGTTACAGTGGATATTCATTACATCGTTTTTTATGTTTGGTGCGTTTGTCACAGATTTTAAAACATAAACGTGACTTTACCAATCAAAATCATATTCAAATACAATATAAATTATAATTATTCATTACCTATCGATATATTTTCAGATTAAAAGATATTTAGCGTCTGATGTCGAAAAAATATAAAATAAGCTGTGTCATTTCTTACAAGACAATCTATTAGCAGCAGTCACTGCAGGTAGACGATCCTCCGATCCCATTATAAATTCTTCACATCGGTGCAAAAACATCTTAGCGCGTAATGGGACTTGCAAATGCTTAATAGCTTATAATATATTCTAACCAAATAGCTCACGCAACGTTGCTACTAACATTTGACCAGTTTGATCCTCCTAACTTAATTATTATTCACGGCACAATCTTGTTTTCCTGCTAAATGTGGCTCTGTGAAATTCCTTTACGACCTAAATCCGTTTTGATACACATGGCTTACATAAAATTGCCGTATTGATTTGATATTAATTATGGCAGAAGAAAATTTAGTTAACAAATTACTTGTATTTAAAGAATCTTTATTCTCATAAGAATTACAAATTCACTTACATGAGAACTTTATAAATGCCTATAACATACTTAGTCAATGAATTAACGTAAATTATAGAAGCTTAGTTTAGAACTGTTTAGATCTTAACAGATCATTATTTTACCAGAAATGTTTGGTGCTTAGAAAAGAGATATATCTAACGAATTACACAAGACATCTAATAATAATTGAACAACAGTTTTCCGTGATGACCGTGACCGAACGCTAATCTGAAAATGTCGCTCGCACTTTCGTTATTTATAATAGCTTTGGATTTTTTATTCTTCTAATTTAATTCATATTGGTAAGTAGACACAACATAACGATTACTTTTCGATAGACATTATTTAAAAAATGAAAAAAAAATTAATATTTAAATATATATTTCAAATCGTCAGAGTCCACTTAACTTTTCAACCTTTAACCCGACGGTCCCTACAACCTCAATCACTAATAATGCATTACCACAAAAGCTCGCAAACTTAACTCACAGAAAGCTCCGGCTGTCGTAGTACTCCGGCAAGGTGGATTACCATTCCGCAAGAAATGGCTTTTTAATTCTCGTTGAAGACGCTCCTGCACTACACACCACGCGATTTCACAAAACACAAATTGATCAAGCACTCACTTCAGAAACAGATTTACTGATTTCGTGGTGAGAAACTTTTCGCGATGTTTAGTTCGTTGGCTTTAACGTATGTTTTTTACGGAGTTCACGCAGAGACTGGCGGTGCGGCGGTGAACGCGCTGCGTCTGCGCGTGCGCAGGCTTCGCGGGAAAGTTCATCGAACGAACGCCAGCGCTTGTCGCAGACGTATTCTTATTCTGGTCTGGATTATTACATACTCATTATGTTATGATGTTGTGTTCTTTCTTTTCTGATCAATGTTTGTTAACTTTGAATAGCTAATTACTGTCCGACTCCTAAATCTTAACCAAGTCTCTAATTACCTTTGTTATGTACAGTTCCATAGATCCTAGCCACATAACGTCCTGGGTCTCTTTTAGGTTTTTTTTATTTTTAAATAGCACTTTATGTAAAACATAGTGTTGTAGCTGATGCTGTTAATTAAATCTATGTTTTACCGAGTAAAACAAATAAATGTGTGTGGGAACTTTTATAATCCATGTTAATTGTAGGAGAAAAGCCTACTAAACTAACGCCACGCGTTAGCGTTAGTGTACGATATTATTCTTATGGCTCTTGAGAGCAATTAAATATCAATTACGGCAAATAGCGTGCCAGCGAAAAATTGATTTTGTATTAATTAAGATTCGTAACGTGGGATTTTATTTAAGAGCTAGAAATCTTATGTAAATGAGATTAAATTGCAAATTGATTAAATTTATTTCCAAATTTGTGTGAATTGCAAGAATAATGCAATGATGCCTCTTGGCAATGGCAAACGTATATACAAAGTTATTATCTTAGGTAGGTACTATCAATAGGTAGAGCAATATTAAAATCCTCTTATCAATTTTTTGCGTAATGGCGCCATGGCGGCGAACCTACGTTTTCTTCCATATTCGAATTTAACCTACATACAGTAAAACCAGCTTGAGACAAATATGATGCCATGAAGCAAAAACACGTATAATGCAGCAAACGAAAAGTGTATATATGTAGGTAGATATTACGCGGCACAGGAGATAATTAAGTATGGATTTTATGTATTTGGCTACAAACCATCATAACCGTTGTGAAGATGAAGTGAAAAATCAAAAGATTTTAGGGTAATACAAAAATGTAATGGGGAGAAATATATAAAAAGAAACATAACTGTATATAAAATATATAAATATAGGTTTTATTGACATGTGGCTACAATTGGGAAGTCGGCACAAAGTTTTGAACAGATGGCGCTACTGTCGTTTGAGACAACCGTATAGCAAATTCTATATTGAAATTTTCAGGATTAATGTGTACATTCACATTTTTCATTGATTATTCCGTACTTTTACACGTTTAATGCATAACACATGTGCTTTTTCTTTTTTTTTTAATAACGGATTTCCTATAATTTTACGTTTAAATGAATTACGCAAAGCTATTTCGAAAAAATCATGTGCAATATGTATGTATATATCTAATCGTAAATCATGTTAAGTAAGTGATCTAAATAAATTATGTCAAAAACAAACTAATCAAAGAGTAGTCTTAATAAAATGAAGATAATGTTATACAACACTGTCACAAACTCTTGTGCCGCCAACTAGCCGCCTTCCCTATTTACTGATTAGAAAGTTCACCATAATAAAACAATCATGCAATACATTTGAGTTTAGAGAAATTCATAACATATAATAGAACGGTTTCATCATAAATTATAGACTGAAGAATATATTATACATAATAAATTGCTTCACGTAAAACAATTTTGTGATCTGCCCATTGTTTCGACCTAAGTGATAAACGTAACTATTACCTAACAATCCTATTAACGTGAGTAACAAATCTTTGTAATAATATTCGAAAAGTTCAACTTTCAAAGCTGTTTTGGTCTAGTGAGCTCTTGTGGAATCTGTTAGCAAAATTACATAAAAAAGAACTGCTTAATTTTTTTTCTATCTTAATGTTAGGTAGGTACCCTAAAAAAGTTAATGTGCCGTTAAGTTTTGAAACAACAAGGGTAGATGCGTACTATTACAATTTTTCCGAAAGTGAGTCGTAAGAGGGTACTGATCTTTGTACTTAAAAAAACGTTAATAATTTATAGTATTTCGATTAGTCAATGATTAATCAATACGGACAAAATGCCACTAACCACTTTTTGATATGAAAATCTTTTTATTTTGTTTTTAATTAAATCAAATCTTTAATTAAGTTTTAATATATTATATATTATAATAATTAGTTAAGTAATAAAGTCATTACTAACAAGCTTGCTATTAAAGTAATCTATAATAAAAATAATGTTTCATCTATCCCATTGTCATTTTTTCCCCACAAAATCGGAAAAAAATATTTTTATCTGTCACTCTTTACAGTCATCTTGGCAGAAAAGTAGGTATGGTTTATAAATAATTATCCTTGTATGATAACTATTACTAGTCTGTGAACAATTTAAAAATATATTTGAAGAGTTGTCAGTTTTGTTTGTCAATTTTGTCATTT
>DWJN01006256.1:0-10814 GCA_018248895.1 Carystus phorcus
GGACTAGCTACAGTACCGGTTTAAACTTCTATTAGACCATGGACTAAACAAAAAACTAAACTAAAATAAACCTTGGCCTAAAGTATAGTAGGTATTAAAGATAAGCCTATACTTGATAATCGTGGTTTAGACCTTATTTTGTAACAAGGCGGTTATGGTTTGAATTTGTCAAATAGGGCATTTTTTAATTAATTCGAGATCAATTTGCTAAATGAGATATCACATATAGTCAATTAATATAGTAATTCATGAAAATTTATTTCGATAGTACGACTCATATATTTAAGTTAATACGCGATGTTTTCAATTATTCCAGCTTTCCTTTATAACACCCTATTTCTAGCTATTTAATATCTATATATCTTTCCTTTCTACTGTGGCTTTCAAATTTTACTGACATGTTTCGAGTTACGTGAAATTTTTCACAGTAAAACCCTCCGAGATACAAGAAAACCGGTGTACGACAGTTACGTCACGGACGAACTTATATGTAATTTAACGTAATTATTGCTTTAGGCACCAATTAATTATTACGTAGCCAACGTCAATTTACGGCACTGTGCAGTCATCGGCAGAGCACACAAGTCGATGCAGTTACGTCACAATGTTTAAATGTCAATTGGCGATGTTTGCCCAATCCGTGGTCTGTCGGTGCGTAAGTTTCCGCATATTCTAACAATGTTATCATATTAACGAATTACATACACGAACTTTACTGCTAAATACAGAACAATTATACCGTACAAACAGGGACTAAAACAATTACTTTACGACGGCGGTCGACAACGTTTTGTCAGACAACGGCCACGCGGTGTCAAAATAAAGGCGGGACGCTCGTGTTATATATAAATCTAGCTGTCACGCGACTTTATCCACGTGGAATTTAACAAAATTGTTCAGCAGAGTTTACGATAACTTACAATTCTATAAGAAAAGTAGCGTAAGTTACTTCGTATTAGGTACATCAGCTATTGGATCACTACATCAGTCGGAACAAACACACAGACAGACCGACAGACGCAGAGTAAGACAAAAATTGTAAAAAATCTTGTATAATGGGTTTACTGGTAAGCAATGCAGGGTTCCATCTCTCAACTTCCATGATGAAAGCATTATCAAGCCCTTTACATCAATGAAAAAGCCCCAAACTAATGAATTTACTAAGCATTTGAGAGTTCCAGTTCCGTATCCCAATTCGAACCACGACGATGGTACCATATCATCAGATGTCTAGGATACTATCAAAAATTCTCTTGCGTATGTAAACATTATGAATTTTTAAATATATTTGCCATGTACAGACAGCGATCAGTTACAGTTTTATTATATGTATAGATTGCGTTCAAAACTACGTAGATAATGAAGAATATTATAATATTATAATTATTATTTATATTTCACTCCTGAAATATAAATTTCATCACAAAACCTGAACAAATAGAACAATTGGCAGCAGGAACGTTAAGGCGGGAGATGTGGCGTTATTTTAACTTTAGCACACTTTACAATGCTCTATTAAAGTCTGTTTATAGCACCTTCTCTCTCGTTTACGATCCACGGAAAACTTTATCGCTGTCAATAAAGTTTTACTTCAGATATTAGTATATCTACAATCACTTACGAAATTATAAAAATAATCCATTCACCATCATAAAGAAAATATTATCACTATTATTCGTAGAAGGTTATTAATAATTTACATAATTAATTTCAGTTTATATAATGTTTATACCATAATTACTGCATATATTATTCATATAGTTATTTTACTACGTTTTTCTTAAACTAAAATTATTTTACTGCGGTGAAAAATTCAATCCAAAAAGGAATGATTACGAAACCTCAGCGGAGCAGTTTTAATCTTCTTCATATGCGACGGTTAATAGGTTATAGAAAGTCAATAATCAGATGTTTATGGTAACCAGAGTTCTTTTTGTTCGCGTTACGTGTTCTGTGTTGTCAGTTTTGATCGGAATCTATCTTAAACACTGTGTATTACGTGACATCCCAACAAAAGGAATCATAAAAGAAAAAATACTAAAGCAATATTTTTATGTCGCTAATTCAATATTTCTTTTCGTGTTTACAATTTAACGACACTCTTTAATATTTCAGTGAAAATTGTCTAGAGAAATATTTGACGCCTACGCGCGCTTTTTACTCTCGGAAAAGGCATTAAAATTACGAAGGAGCGAGTAATTTCACTTTCAAATTGCGACGCTAATTTCGATAACGCGTCACTCTTTACAAAGGTCAGTGGTGTAATGTTATTTTAACACTTTCCGCTTAAATCGTTGGCAAAGCGCCCGTTAAGCGGGATGTTATTGTGCTTGATTTACGAAAAAAATATACGAACAAGGAGAATAGATTGGTCGTCAGCGTGGAGTGTTAGACAGAAAATGTACGGTCTCTTGTGGTTATTCGTAAATGGAATCGTAAAACGTTCCGTCTCGTTAGAGAGGAACGTCCCAAGACTTTGTGAGCATTTGGAAATAAATGAGTTAGTCGTAAAAACAGTGATAGTAAAAATTCAGTGTCAACACACTGAATTAATATGAAGACCAGAGACCGAGAATTTTAATCAAGCCAGTTTATTGAGTTCAGTAAACTCAGAGTCTTGGTACGAAAAAAAACGAAAATATAACTAAGTAAGGACAACTTTGAAAGAGTCAATGAAAATATCTTAGAAAATATCCTAACATTGAAATTACTACTATCTATGTCAAGTAGTTATAATTACAGTTATATGACAAAAATTGCTGCGCAAGTGCTGTAAATGTATTAAAAATAATTCCAGAAAACGAAATAAACGCCGAAAATTGACGTCGTTTTGTTGAACGGCAGGTCATCAGGTCGTGTTAACTTGGCATAAAGACTTGCTTGCCAAAAGTTCGCTGAGAATTTTGCTTTATAGTCGAGTACATAGCAACCTACTAATTAATCTGCAGTTATGCGGTTAAAACGCGTCCTAAATATCGGCACGTATGGCGCTACACGGCGTATTCCTGAAATAACTCGTTACGCTATTGGCAAGGATGGCTGTTGAAACGATTAATTAATCTTCATTTATATTGTCTACGGTGTTAAATAAATGTTACCTATGACCTTAATAAATAATCTATTATTGAAGTTAAAATAGAAAATGTCATCTTAATCTAAGTCCAGTTGTATCTGTTTTGGATAATTTATTGTTATAAATACGTACTGTTTTTTTTTCATTTTTGATTATAAACCTGTAACATAATAATGAAACAATAATACTAACGTAATTTATGAGGCGTTAAGAAAACCCAAGGACTCAAGAGATTTGGAGACAATGGGCGATTAAGATCTTTTGGTTTAGGATTAGCATAATAATTATTTATCATTGTTTAAACGAGACCTTCCGCGGTTTGGAGTATGATGGTATATTATCGTAGTAAATATGTCATGCCGTGATCTAAAATCATTTATTATTATTATTCATTATAAATAGTTGGCGTTTCAGCGACACCTGACGAATGGTTTTTCAGTTATACCTTTTACCTGTTGCGTATGACTTCGGAATCGGAATATTCAATACGGTGTATTTAACTAATGTTGGTTTTTTCCTTTTATGCATTACAGCGAAAACCTTAACCCTCTCAACGGTCAAAGTAACGCATCACTAACTAAATATTGCAGTGTTGCATTATTACTACAATCGCCATAAATTCCTTGCAGCAATTTCAAAACCTACCTATTACCAAAGTGCTATATCATTGAACACAGAAACAAAGCTACAATAAAACCGCCAGTACTGAAATCTATTATCATTTGAGATGCGGTTCATAATTTATTCATCTATTCATGTCATTACGGTAACAATAGTTAAAACCAACTTCAATTGAATGCCAAATCAATTCAAATCAGCTACTACTAGTACAAAATGTCGGGATTGTGGGGCGGCCTTCAATGTTTGGTTTAAACACAGACAAATAAAACATAGGATTAAATGGTTATTTTCTTTCAGTTTTTTTTTCTTTGCGATATCCTCTATCATAGATTCTAAGGACAAAACAAATAAAACTTCACTACCACACAAGACTCGAAAACAAATTACCCTATCTGGGACTTGAAGTTGGAACTTCCATCCAATTTATTTACATCTGTGTACTCTCGTTCCGGTTCAATCCAAATTAGGCAAATTTTTCTAATTTTAGCACCTAGCAACTGTTTAATTGAATTTATTTTTATACTTTGCATTGTCTCAATCTACGACATGTTTTGTTTTTCTGTGCACTTTATAGAAAATAGACTTACTTTTATATAAATAAATTACCTGTCCACGGTGTTTGTCCACGATGGACTCCTAAACTACTTAACCGATTTTTAATCAATTTTTGCACACCGTGTCCAGTTTGATCTAACTTGAAAGATAGGATAGCTTTACATCTCAATTTATAGTCGCAATATTATTTTATAATGCAAATTATTCGTTTAATATCTTACAAAGATTTAGTTCCATAAGATTCTAACAGATGGCGGTTTAAGGTAATTAGTCGGCTAAATTGAGTATGTAAACCTTAGTCACAGCAACGCGTGGCCGAGTCTGGTAGTGTACTTATAAGTTTCTCAGTAAGTGAATTGTAAAAATCTTAATGAGAAATAAAGATCTTAAACCATAGAACTCCTCGTGTCACAGGCAGGGCAATGACCAATTAGGATACGGAGCCATAAAAAAAAATCAACGAAAAAAAAATTCTCTCTCATATTGCGATAAGTGAAAATGACATTTCCATGAGATATTCCCGTTTATTGCCGACACAACGCCAAGAGAACATTTACAGCCGTGCGATAAACATGTATCGTACTGGTTATGTATTCATGTGAGTACGTTGTACACATCGTGTGTGTACACATTGTACATAGCTTTCTGTAAACATACAAAACATACGCAAACAGTGTTGTAATGTGTACTATATTACTATGAAGTAAATTAGCGTATTATTTACAAAGATGGATGCCAAAAGCATTTTTTACGTCGACATCCAATATTATATTTTTCGGTATATTTGTCTACTACTGCAGATTGGCAATCTGATAGTAAAGGTTCATCACCGACGGGTTAGAGTGAAGCGGGAATTTTTTCTATTAGAAATCGAACCTGGGACCATTTGATTGGTGTACCGGTTGATAACTATAGCGCCGTTCGAGTCGTACTCGTATATGGAAACTATAAAATAACTTTGAAGACCAATTATCTCTAGACATGTGACTCGTCTTCTCTTTATGTCGTCAAGTTACATAAAAATACATTTGTATAGCGTTAATTAGTCAATTTGTTAACAGCAACATCGTTATATACTTATTAAAATGCAGGTAAAGTAACCTTTACTCGTGCCATTCATATAATGAATATTACACAACCACCAACAAATCCAATACTCAGTGTAAAACAACCAGAGGCTTTAACTCAATAACGTTTGCTCAGTCTCAGAGCTAAGTCCACATCGATCTATACAGTAGTTACGAGGACAATAACGTATTTACCCCATTCTCTGCCCCACTAGTAACGAACGCGAATGACCTTGTTTAAAAGAACGATAAAAAGTCGTTACGAGAGCGCCTCTTGCGAAATTCCGTGTAACATTCTTCTTTAGGGCTTTAGATAACACAGATAAATATGAATTCGGTCGTACATATATGGACACTGATAAGTTCCATTAGAAGCTAACATTTATTAACTGTGTTCTTACGTATTGCAACAATTATTAAGAAATTGTTCTACATCAACAATTTATCATGTAATTTTTGTTTGATAAATGATAGTAATTTTCAAAATTTTCACATTTTATATGTAAAGAGAAATACATAGTTTCAACGGTACAGTATGTAGTAACGCTCTCGCTTCGCTTTACAAAACCTATGAATTATTAATACCAAATTGGTACTACCAATCTACAGTTGAAGAAATGTTTAGACGGGATTTTAGAATCTACAACATCCGCCATTGATGCCGCCATTCCATTGCCGCATTCGACTCAATAATGAAGGAATCTAAATCGTCTGGTTTGTACTAACTTTAATTCCTACGTTACTAATGCACGTTGGTAACGACATCTGTTACACACGGCTGGCTGGCTGTCAGCATCCTTCTAAAATTATGTTTTACACGTCCGGTGCACTATTAAAAGCCTGTAATGCGGGAGGAATTTCGCTTGCTTTTAGACTAGCAATAATCGATAGTCAAAAGTTACCATCAATTTTTTTTTTTTACCTTTGACAAGTTAATGCTTGACGTCAACCCACCTGATGTTAAGTGGTGATGATGCCTAGGATGATGGACGCACTAACTTATTAAAAGCCTATTCACTCTCCTCTTGAAGACTCCTACATCGTAAGTATTATATTTGACTCGTCTGTTTGTTGTTTACAGAAAGTCTCCGATTGTGTGCACTTTGAAATCGTATTTTTTTACCTTAACAATAAACCATTGTATTAATAAATGCATTATATTAATTATTCTACGATTTAAGTAGTCTTTGACTTAGTAATTTAAGAATATAATGGCAATTACTCAGGCTACAACATTCCGACACTCGCCCTCATTTCATTATAGATTTAACGACAATCACATATTCATGTCTCCTTAATAATTAATTAAATATGACCCTAATCCTTTGTCTTATTAATTGCCACTTACAAACTGTGATTACTTATTAACTATTGTAATATGATTTCTGTATAAGAATGCACAGGTCATCATTCTGCATGCACGCAATAGTTAGTTATTTATCTGTTGAGTAAGCGATCAGAAAATCAAACATATAAGGCTCGATTTTATTGCAAATGCTAAAGGTCAACTTACTATAAAACCTAGTCTCTACAGCCAATTATACGGCTATTAACTGAAAGTCGAGTGGATGAAGATTCTGATAACCTTGTTTGTTTTATTCATACATACTTGAAGTATGCAAAACACTTGCGCGTATTACGAGTATCACTAAAATCGTTAATGTCGAACCAATATCAGTTATTTATAAAAGTTTTGGAATAATATATAAAAAAATCGTGTAAAGTTTTATACGAAGTAGATTATTAAAAACTACTTTAAATTAAAGTTAATGTGGTATTTAACCCTTAGGTATTAAAAATAATAATTTATTATTTCCAAATTTGCAAAAATTTGTGCACATCATTATATATTGACATTATAATTCTAACATGTTCCTAATTGGCATATACTAAGTATTAATAACAGGCCTAATTTACATTGGCACTTTATTATTTTTTAATAAAAAAGCATTATTCAGATTCATACTTTAAACATTCATAAAATGGATGGTAGTCACTGTAAACGTTTTACGTTTCTGTAAGTGATTGAAATTGATCGATTTATTTCTAAAGTGCCGTTTGAAGGCGCAGAATACCTCGAGGGAAACAGTCTTTTCTAAGGAAATCCTTAGTATTACAAATGTGAATATAAATTTGTTTGTTACGCTTGCACGCCAAACTACTCAACCGAATATCGTGAAACTTTGTACACATATCCTTAGAAGTATTTAAAAAGACAGAATACTTTTTTATCAAAAAAAATGTAGTGATCTTTGATATTTTTTCAAGGTTTAGTATTATATAATCATTCTTATTTTCTATCTATTACTACGAAAATTTCCGTCCACTTGAAAATTCTGTTGAATAAATTGTATTGTACGTTAAGTGTTAGTGCGTGTATTGTACGTGTGAACGTGACTAATTATCTCATGTGCATTTTATAGCGAACGTATAAAGCGCAACTCTTCAGTTTAGCATTGAACTCGAGATTTGCCGTCTAACAAGTGGCTTCCTTCTTATTAATATGTTGAAGCATCGACAGTACACTTTAACTAATGATTGGAACGATACGAACTATAATACAGGGGTTTTTACGCATTTAAGTTACGATAGATAGCACAAATACGTACACCCTATTATTGCAAATTGTAAATATTTTTAAATAGATTATGGTCCCTATGCACTATAATGACTGAACGATTTCTGTTACGTTACGTCTATGTAATTAGACGTTTCGTTCAACTAAAAGCGCTCAATTGAATAAATAATATCGTAGGTTGAGAGTTGGACAAATTACTACTAAACTCATACAGCGCAGCGCTCCGAGTTCCGAAGGTGGCTATGTTTTTTTGGAATGGCAAATTTTTGACTTTAGTTTGCCGCACAACCTCTACGAAAGTTATTGACGAGTCCACTTGAAAGTAAGTTGTGACCGTCATCCATTGACATTAATAACATCGAACGGATTAAAACAGTACGTTGCCGATTGAAATTAAGCGAGTCTCCTATTCAAAATCCTTATTTAAAGCATATTAATTGAATAACAAACAATATGCGTCTAGTCGACGTAGCGCCGCTAAACTGCAGGCGTCCCGCGAGCCCTCGCTTTGCGTAATGGCGTTCATTATTGTGTTTACGCATACAATCAGTCGCGCACGTACCCGACCGTGACTGATTATTTTACGCGCATTAATACCATAAAGTATGCGCGTACGCATGTCTTCAGAGCGGAGCCACCTGAGACGAGATGCGTGATCTGTGACCTGTGACAAGTAAATTGACAACAAGAGTTGACATGTTTTAAAAGTAGGTATAGAGGAGAGTGAATAGGTTCTTAATAAGTTAATGCATCCACTATCCAAGACGTCCTCACCATCACGTGGGGTTGACGTCAAGTATTAACTTATACTAATTATACTATTAAAGAACTAACTATTAAAGAAAGAAAGTATAATTTCGGTGATGATAATGTTCACTATTATTCTTAAAATTCATCCTCCTTTTATATTATACATATCCGTAAATTAATTTTTATACAATATCAGAAATTTAAGTTTCTGAAATACATAATATAAAAATATAAGGCTTTAATATCTTCCCAAACTATGTATAACATAACGCAAAAATGTTTTATTTGCATATTACATGCAAATTAAAAAGAAATTAAACCCTAAGGAGGAAAGAAGTTCCTCACTAAAGCTTGTCATCGTTCGAGAGGCTATCGAGAAACGTGTTCATCAATCGCATGTAAGGGGACATCCGTTAACAAGTTTACAGCTTCATTTAAATGTACAATAAACATTTATGTTGCATTTATGTTGTTTATAATCATTGTATTAAAAGAACTCATTTACCCTGACCTGAACTAAGTAGTCGGTTCAAAGATTTCCTACCGTAGCGGATCTAATGACAAAATTATCGTTCATTATCAAGATGCAATAAATGCAAGACAATAGCAATCGTGAATTGTAAACAATAATGAATAATTATTCATCGGCTACAGCGGTAGATGCGTCACTCCGAGCAATATTCATCATTACATGGGCAAGTGAATACATGCAATTAATATTAATAGTTCGTCCTTGGCATCGCCATAAATACTGACATTTAACAGCTTACTTGTTAATATTCATGGAATTCTACAGAGAACGGTGAGGAGTACGAGCAAACATCACGACATCGTTTTAAAACATACCATTTGATAATCAATTTTTTCAACACATAAAAACTTATACTTATCATAGGAACAGACAAATATTGAACTATTTTCTATTCGAACAACCAATTATGATAATGTACATTTGAGAATAATTATTATTTAACTGAACTCCTGTTCTATATTCTTCTAATGGTCTGGAAGATTTTAAGCAAACACTACTTTTACATGCACTCACTGTTTAAAGCGGAATTAAAATAGTTATACATACATTATGAAATAAAAAGAACGGATAGCTAACGAATGACAAAATAAACGATGAATATACTAAAATACACTTAAATGTTGTGCAAGATAAAAATTACAAATGTAGTCAGAAAATATGTTTCTTCTATGTAATAACATAAACCGCGCATTCATGCACGTAGCACGTTTATGTCGGATGCCTGCATGCATCAATTGTTCCGTGCCCGACTACGATCTCGTCTAATTGACAGGTGACAGTTGACAGACGTATTGACAGCCCCTTCCGCTGCAGTTAACAGCGAGCATTCGATGATTTCATTACTCACATGCGAATATTGGTGCATTTTTGCTAGCGTTATAATTACAAATTCTGCACAATATTGTATTTTTGCCATTCGCTTAAGTCTATTCTAATCTGTTAATGTGTAAAAGAACACGACTTAAACTGGATCTTCGTTAAAATAGCAACAAAAGTAGCAATGATGCTAAATTATAAGTCAATTTGATAGTTTTAACATTCCAAAAAGTCTAACGTGCACGCTAAAATTAAAGAATTAGAAAGACGCTGGGTGCAACACACTGCATAATTTAGCTCATTAATTCAGATCACTAAGGTGAATAACAAGCGGTTGTCCGTAACCTATACGCATTCAAACTGCATGTTTAAACATTTCGGAGATGGAGAGAGTTAAGGCTGCGACTGCATTAGACGCTTAAGTCTAATCTAACGAGGAATAGTATCGATTGGACACTTAGTTGATGAGTTACAGTTGAAAATGTATTTTTTTTATTATTGAATCGATAACATTGATTTATTTGGTCATCTGTGTTTCGCAATGTTATATCTGAATGTCGATTTTTTGTTAATTGATCGGACGATGATAAATTGGCTCTGAAAGGTCAGCATATAATTCTCGTGTATAATATTTGTTGCGCCGAATGATGTCATATTTCGACTTTTCTTTCAATTTGTTTTTTAATGTTCGTAGCAACGCGCGCCGAGTATCGGTAGTGAAAAGTAATATAAAGCAACCAGGCACAGATTCCCTTGAATATTTTTGATAATTATAACATATCGAAACGTAGACGTAGAATACGTTCAGCATCAGAAATCGCG
>DWJN01006257.1:0-10814 GCA_018248895.1 Carystus phorcus
GGGTGTGTGAGTAATTGTATTTCTGTGTTGTCCATGGCACCCACGGCACAGGGTATCCTAGTGTGGGGCTATAAGTGTGTGGCGTTATTTATAATATAATTTACTATGTTAATTACTACTATTAATTTTATATAATGTTTATATATGGACTTAATGTTGGATTTTGCCTTGAACAAATATTTTATTAGGAATCTGCAGGACCCGTTACCATACGAATAAAGTCACAAATCAGTCAATATATAACACTTAATATTTCTAATTTCCCTATAAAAATTCCGGAATTCTGTATACCCAACTACATTATAGTTCTGCGGCCAGAAACGTACCGAACTTCCATTTTTACACATATATTTAAAGACATTTCTAGCAACTTTTCGCGGCTACGTTCACGTGGATTTGGAAATTGTCGCAATTCCTTGGCGGAAATAAGCCAACTTATTCCTTATTCCTCTTTATTCCCTAGCTTGTGGAATTCGAATATCCCGAAAATTCTTATCGATGATTGTAATCTTATTTAAATATAAAATGTAAATTAAATCCTCCTTTCGTTTCGTGGAGAAATAAAAAAGATTTGAAAATAGAATTCAGTGATTCTATTAAGCTGCTTAAGACTTAAATTTGAAGTAGTACTATAAATTTTAATTATAAGACCAAGGTAACATAGAAATGGAAATATCAATCATATTTATAAATGCTTAATACCCAATCTCTAGCAAGCATCAAAATAATTTTCCTCAAGAAACTGCCCACGTTTACGTCCTAAAACAAAATTCAATACTTTGAACTTTACAACAATTACTGTGTGGGCCGGTAGAGAATGCTAATTGGCATTAAGTTCGCCTTTTGTATATAGTAAATTGAGGTATTATGCAGTAAAGGAAAACCAATAACTACATAGACAAGGAAATCTGTTAGTCAGCCAGTCACGGCACAATATTATGCATATACATAATTATGTACATATTATGTATCATTCAGTCAATTTTGGTGATCTGGTAATGTATATATACCATTTTACGCTTTTATTTTATTTAGAACTAGTCAATGCTTGACTACAATCCCGCTGGAAGTAAAGTGGTAAAGTAGTTTTGCTGAACATGGCCATTGTATGCACGTTAAGAATGTACAAAAATTAATGTGACTCCCCACTCTTTCCTTGGACTCCAATACCGAGCCAAGTATGATCGAATTATGTGATGATTTAAGAGGGGTTTCAATAATAAAATTATTTTAAATCATGCCTTCAACCCCATAATTGCCCACTACTGAGCACGAGTCTCTCCTCATAACTGAGAAGGTCTAGAGCTTACTCCACCACGCTATTCCAGTGCGAATTGGTGGAGGAGTCAGTGGCCAACCCAGGTGTCGGAAATTTTTAAGTCGCCGAAGGTCTACTACATTGCTTGATGAATGTTATTTTCCATAACAACCAGGGCTGACGGCTTAATGTACTCTCCGAGGACCGGAAACGCTCAAAATTTTTTTGCCACCAGCGATCACCCATCCAGTTACCGACGGGGCCCGCAGTTGCTAAACTAGATGCTAATCGAGGCTAGCCGACGGGCTATGTACGCTTTAATTCATAAGTTTCTTTAATTCAAAATATAGAGTAACATAGTAGCAGAAGCAACCTGTCGTGACCTTTTCAATTACAAAGATACATGCCGTAAAGTAAATCTCTGATAAATTGAATGCAGCACGTAGTTTTGGGAATACCATTCTGAATATTTGACGTGTCACATATTCTGTATTTAAATTTACTCAAGCTATACAGATTGCAACTGAGCTTATGATGCAATCTGCATTTTTTCTTCTTGGAACAAAATATTATAATTAGAAAAACAAATTCGATGCCTTCATTTCCCGAAAATCCAGATTGCAGTTGAGAGGCTTTAGTGAGTTAGACTCCCGGGTAACGTGAAACTTCTTTATAAATGCTGAGTATTTTGAAGGTTTTCTTTCTATAACGAGGAAGGGCATGATTAATTTATAAATGAAATAATATTTTACTAATTAACTTATACAACATAAGAATGGTATACTTAATTTTTAATTTAATTAATTAGATTTATCAAAAACGCAACGATATTTAATTTTTATAAAAATATATCCTCTTGAATCACTAGGGAACAAATATCTAATCGAAGCTACTGTTTCGCTATTTATTTTCGAGTGAAATAACGTTCCGAGGAGGAAACAATAAATATGAAGCCAAACAAAAGATCCTTGAGATTTAATCTCAACTTGTGCTCCGATATTTGTAACCATTTCCGAGAAATAAATGTTTACAAATATAAATTTATTTTATGGATACAGGAACTCGGTTCTCGTAGTACTAGAAAGATCTTCTTTATTCGTCTGTTTTTTGTTATGAGACTGGGGAACGGGCATGTAGCCAACCTTATAACTCCCCTACTAGTCGTATTCTAGAACAAAATTACACTTGCAATACTGATGAAAAGAAATTTGCCTATAAGAACCCTGTTACGATCTACTCTCGTGTGGTCACCTGCTACTCTGTCCCAAGCGATTCCTAATGGTTTCTTTTAAAATAAAATGCTCTTTTGTCGGTATGTCCTGAGGCAGTGGCGAGAAGCTAGTATTCAACTGTCATTTATTTTCCAAACATTTCTTTTTCTTCTATATTTAAACGATCATAGAGCAGTTCAATACTAGGCTCGCCACTGCTTTACGATAGAGAAGATTTTATTCAATAATATATTTATATTTACATTTTATCGTGCACAAACCCTATGTTCAAAATGTGTTAGAACCTGCTTTCAAATAAGCTTTTCTACCATTTGTGGCTTGTGATCGACGTTAAAAACGAATATAGTTTTCTTTGCGTTGGTTTACAGTTGCGTTGTAACGATTACTAAATCAGATATCTTACCACCATTCGCTAAGTTTTTCTTATCTTATATATTATTCTTTTTTATAAGGCACGTTTCCGAAACTATTGTAGATATAAAATAATTGACTTACGTAAGTAGGTATATTTATAAATACCGACATAGTTTGAGCTTATTTAGGTTGTGGAAAAGTAATACTGGTTTTGAACACAGAAGAATGTAGAATATGTAGAATAGTTTATTTGTAATAAAAATCCACACATACGGAGTTAGTTTATAGGTTAACTTAATTGTCTTCATTGACTTATATGTCTACTAATCACTTAATAATAAGTCACTGATCCGGCAAGTGTTATATACCTACAGGGGTCAAGTGCGCTTGAATTTTACTCTTTGTGACTATACGAAAGAGGATTTTTGAAAACAGAATAAAGTATGAGAAAAAAGTACAACGATGAAACTCGTTGTGTATAAAGCTGGCAGCTAGAAAAATATTTTCGACGCGCCATTTTGACAGCGGCACCGCTCGCGATGTACTGCTCGTAGGTTCCCGACTCCCGTATCTCAAATTGAACACGACTCTCTTTGCAGTTATATTGTAAGTCTACAACTTTACTATTACTTAAAATTCTATGTACTTCTGTAAGCAATGTCAAGACAAATGAATAAAATAGTTGCAGACAAATAACATCTACCTATACTTCAATAGTAATAATTTAAAGCTGACGAGTTTGTTTGATTGATTGTGTGAACGCTCTAATCTCAGAAACTACTGAACCGATTTGAAAGAGGCTATATAGCATCACGCTAAGATGAATAGAAGAGGAGCAGCATTAAAAATATTGGCAAAACGGCAAAAATTAAAGCTTTCCTTGCGTGCGCTCAGTAAACGGTGAAAGTTACTCAAAAATCATATATACAATATTGTTTCCCTCTAAAAGTTCTAAATAACAGTCCGCGACAGCATATGTCTAGGTTTTAAAGTTAACTCACTATACACATTTTTATGACTATCAAAATAGTTTAAAAGTAATAATTTATATGGCAAAACAACGTTTGCTGGGGTCAACTAGCAAACTATATAATTGACAATTTACTTCCTTGAATAGTTTTATGTTTTTATGTTATCCTGGTACCTACTTAAACTGGTTGGTGAGATAACCTTCACCGTACTTATTTTAGCAATTCATAATATTTAAAACAAATTTTATTTAACGGATCTTTTAAAAAATAAATCAATAACAACATAATAAATACTTACATGTATCTTTCATAACGACGGTTAATACAATATAAGTATTACAACGCATGCAATTTACTTTACGTGTTAATAGTTTGAAGTTTCAGATATTGCAATTTTAATCTAATTTCATCGTGTGTTACCTACATCACTTGTTTCATTCGGAAAAATTCACTCTTATAGATCCGTGAGTGTCTAATTTAACATCGTACAAACGTGTGAAAAATTAAATAACATCAATGATTGTTATTAAATCAAATAACTCATCCTAAATTAAAATAAATATCTATCGTATAATATTTTTAATAAAATTCATGTTATTCATAAAAATGACTTATTGACATTAACTTTTAAACGTGGCTCGCTATATCAACTTCAGTCACTGCATAAACTCGCTCAAACTTTAATACAGTTCACCGTGCAACTTTTCGCTAGCAACTCATCTGTAAAACTAAAACAGAATTACTAAAAAATAAGTAGGTAACGCATAATTTTACTTTCACTCATTTTAATAACAATCACTTTATAAACTGATTTCATCCATTTCGTGTTTTTTATGCTATAAACATTAATAATTCAACTTCATCCGTTTCGTGTTTTTATGCTGATATTTGACACAGTTAAAAGAGACAATATCCTTCAAGGAAAGTGATAAATAATACATGCCCAGCCACTCTCAACAATGATCAAATTATTGTCTTCAAGTGTCAAATGCTGAGCTCTATTCCAAAATTCTTTTCTCCATGAAAATTTTACCGTGCCAAAAGAAAATCTATTTATACCTACTTATCCTCTAAGTATTTACCTCATTTTATTTATAAATATGATGAATGATAACTTAATATGCATGTTCTATCATTAACAAAACGAAGACCGCTTAGCTAACAACTATAATTTATAGTTATTTTACAGTATAACACTTTTGTTTAAAATGGGTTTAAATTTTAACATTTTACTCTTGAAGATTTTATCCCTCACGAGGTGGTTTTAAATAACGAGGGTAAGGCGGTACTTTACGTAAATAATTAACTTACTCCACAACCCCTATAAAGATATATGAGAATGTATAACGTCAGTGTTCGGGCTTTATGGTGGTATAATAATTTAACTTAATGTCAACGTTTCCGCATGTTTATTTCGTATGTTAATAACAGGAAAACGATAAGGGCCACTTGTTGGTGAATGGTGTCCTAGTGGAAACTATGGCTATTGTCCATGGACAATTACATCTCTGGCACAAACCTTAGACGCTTTGTTAACCAGGAAAAGTATAAAAGTTACTTATAAGCTAGTTTTACTTTCTTAAAGCAGAAAGGAAAAAAAGACTACGAAAACACAGATATTCTGAGAAAATTTGAATAATGTTTACAAAATAAATACAGCACTGCACATGTTATTTCTACGATTGATTATAAGATAATTTAATAATAACATAATTTGTTATTTTTTAATCAATGCCAAAACTCTTTAGTTGGCAAAATTTGACTCGCTTAGAACTGAAATTTTTAAAAATCACATAGTTACCTGATATAGAATAAAAACCGACACAGAGTTTTTTCTTTTTTAGATCGACATTTGTTTTCTCTATTTTGTTTTAATCTTCAACGACCTATCCGGTTACTTCAGAAACAGAAGCTCCAAAGCACGATGAATGTATTTGACAGTTAAATCTATGGCAAAGGAACAACGTACCTACAAATTTTGTATTATCTCTCCTTTTCCTTTAAAGCACATCACCTTTATTCTATTAGCATTTTTATAGGCTGCCGTTATCTCAACAACGATGTGCTCGCTGAAAGCCACGAAAAGCTCTCGCTGATGCGTAGTCCTTTCGCTTATTTTGAGTTGAAAATTATGCATACCCTTAAATTACGTACTAACCTAAGCAATCGAGGTTAAACATTTACAGTTAAGTTGTAAAAATGCTAACAGACTTCGTGTAATAATGCTTTGTGGATTGCGAGATGATTTCGTCAGTGTACTTAAGTTATTTATTATGTTGGGCGTAATGGTTGAGAATGATATGAGTATTTACAACACGAAAAGTTACATTTCGTGAATATGATAAATAATGCGTCGTATTACTGTTATCGCCTAAAAAGGGCTAGTAATAAAAGTACCCTAAGTAAAGTGCCCCAGCTGGGATTCAAATTCGGTACCCCTCATTTCACAGGCAGTTTCAATTTCAACAGGGTTATGGGGCCGTGAAAATTGGATCACGGCCGAAGCAAACATTTATTTAGCCTATAAAAGATGTTTAGGAAACGTTCCAGAGATTCGATAATATTCTCTAAGGTGTATGAAATCAGCCAATACGCAATATCGATATTCTCCCTTGCCATAGATTTAACTGTCAAATACATCGGTCGTGCTTTGGAGATTCTGTTTTTGAAACAGCGAGATACATCGTTGGAGTTCAATACGTCAGTTAGCGTCTGTTTTACAAAAAAAACACTGTTAGTTTTTATTTTATACGTTGCTACGCATATTAAAAAACAAAATTCAAGGAAAAATCAGCATATATAAGAAAACATTTGTTTTGATTCTGAAGCGGTGTTGGATATGTATACGAGTAGATCTAGTTTGACCGATCAGCAAAAAATCAAAATTTTCGACTGTAACTCATCAATCATGTGTCCGTTCGATATAATTTTGGTACTAATGTACCTACTCTGTGTCCTACTGTTTTAGAGTCTATAAAGGATAAACAAACAAACGAGCAAACATTACAAACGAACAAGATAATGTTCATTAAAGTTCCTGTTTAGGAAGCTCCTGAGAGTAGGCTTAAGCCTAGTTGATGATGAAATCCCATAGAAATAAATTTATGTTGTCGTTTATTTTATACCAACGCGCCATATATTTTCGCTATTCAGTTATCAGAAACTGGTTCATATATCGAACTCGACTGTCCCTAAGGACCTATAGAAGGTTTACACTCGTACGTCTGCAGACCTTGCTATTAATCAAATGAATTTAAGCAGTTCGATGCTTCAATAATTCAGGCCTATGAGAAATAATTCTAAAGAAAAGTTAGCGTATTTCTTGGAATTAATATTTATTTATAGATCATCTATTCTATATTATTAGTATTATAATTATAATAGTTAGCAGTGATTTTGTCTGCGAAGTGAAATGGCCCTGATTCGCTTCTCGGCCTGGTAGTATATTTGTTCTCGTATCTTGGTCTTTTTTATATAACTAGACGAGCATTTAACGGTAAGTGGTCACCCTTGCCATCAGATATATGGTCATCAGAAACACCAGAAGCATCACTGATATTTTTCCGACCATACATACATAAACAATTAATATATGCGTAAAAATAACGTGTAAATAAACTGGAATATTTTGTATTCAATCCGCAGCGAAGTTTTATATTTCAGTATTTGGTATCCAATATTGAGGTCAGATATCAATATTGTAAATGGTATACCACGTAACCCATTTATGAGTTTTGGTAATAGCGGTAGAACTACGTGATTATGTAAACAAATGCCGTCAAAGTTCGCTCCGTCGCCGTCGTAGGGGAGAATGCCTGTCTGTAATAAACACATTGCATAGCAGAATCATTTCAATTGTTATATTTTCTAGTAAGGAAAAAATACTAAAATGAATGAACTTTGTTTTTTTTTGTATTCTTTGCTCGACAAGCAGAATATCTCGAGTGCGCCTAAGAGAAAATTTGTAATCTTAAGTCGCGTCATAAATGAGGTCACAGTGAAAAGAACCGCATACAGTTTGTTTCTAAGATAAAATGAATAACTACCATATTTTCTTGGTTCGGTTTATACAATTGTTAAGTAGCAAACCCTAATAGATATTACGTAGGAAGGATTGAACAAAGGTTAAAAAGAAAATCACGATAGATTGAGTTGTCAACAAAATAAATGCTGTTGCTGTGTTGATTTAATTTGTACGTTTAGTTATATTCATCATTATTATTATCGCACCGTAAAATCGTAAAAACACAATACAGGAAAAATATGATTTCGTGTTTTCAATTTTCCCCAACATTTCCCACGACCAAGTTAAATTGTTGGTCGTAAAATCAGTGTAATAAATGGCACACATTCCTAGGACGTTTTTCTGTCCCACGATATAAACAATTAATTATTATCATGACTCAACCTCCATAATTTTACATTTATATGATCAAGACTTCGTTATACGGTATTTGAATAATGTAAAGTAAATTATACACCCAATTGGGTATAAATCTTCCAGGCACATTTGCTGATAAATTAAAAGTTGGGTCTGTGTATATCACTAAATTTAGGTATGTATGTTTGAGCAACCAATAGGTTAACCAAAGACTTAAACAACCAAATAAAATATGAAGTATTTTCTGACTAAATATTAGGCTCACTGGCTCTAAAAATATATTAGCAATCAATCCCACAAAAGTAATTTAACTCTGTTTCTCGTGAAATCCCAATTAGCACCTGCTTCAGGTAGTAACAATAAATTGTCCGGATAACTTGTTACATAGTTTTAGTTCCAATAATTTGTAAACTTCGATCCAAAGTTCAATACATTTGGTTATTGAATATTCGAGAATTAGTTTCAAATCACTGTTTAGTCGGTGGTTATTGAATTTCAGTCAACCTTGAGATTAAGATTGTACAAATAAACGAAACATTACAAAATTTCTCACCAGATGGCACTATTCGATCGAAAATTAAACATTATGGTTTTCCAATAAACTAGGTAACTGTTTCGTTAAAGCCAAACAATGATATCAATAAAATTGCTCTCGGATCGGATACTATAAAAAAACTAAAACTCATCGATCTGAGTGTCTTATACATTTTTTGTCCTTTAATCCAAGGTTTCTTATAAATGTACTAGCTGTTTAGTTACAGTTTTAATTTACAGATTATACAAGGAATGGGTACACTATTGTACACATTTTACGTACACGAAATCATATCGTTACAAAACGATGTTACAATAACTGTTTTCAGATGTAAATAGGTCACGGATAAAGATAAAACTATTCAGTTTATTGTACCTTATAGAGATAAACAACTATCAATGAATTGAAAATTGGCACAAGATCAAATCTATTAGAATGATGATGTATCACCAGACCAGCCATGGATTATTTTTGAACCAATTTTTAGTTTAGTCATTCATTTCCACGGTCGAAATGAAAATGGCATGCTTTATGCTACTTATAATTAGTATTGGATCATTGGACGATTTTTTTTATGCAGCTTTTAAAATTTTCATATAATATTCAATTTAAATAACAACATCAAATTATAACATTATGTTCATCAAAGTATTACTTATTTTTTATCGGAAAAACTGTACAAAATCTTTCTACCTGATGCAGCAAAAGTTGAGCGCGCCGACATAGCACATGAATAATTTTGAAAAGCAATGTCTAAAATAATTGTTTAAGTTAATGAAATAATTGTATGTTAGTAAATGTAAAAATGTCTCGCTGTAACCATTATCCATGGATCCTGAGTGAAAATATCATTATAAAATACAAAATCGTAAGAAAAAAAGGATTCGATATCTTTTCACAAAACAAATCAACGAAGGATAAATAACCTAAGAATCTATTATTTAATAAAAACCCGCTTTCGCGTTTTCTTCCGTAAACTTATGCTTTAGCCTACACCGAAAAAGTTCTACTATTTGCACCTTTGCACTACAATTTCCTATTATTTTTGGTGTTATATAGAGATTTCAGAGAAAATGTATAAAGACTCGCGATAGGGCATGTATCATCTAAAACTATTACAGAGAAAAAGTTGTAAAGATAAAAAAAAAAATGTTTTTTTGGCTGCTTTATCAATAAGAAACCTCATATCATATTAATACAAAAAATAAATGTAAATAATTTGACACCATTACGACTTTGTATATTACGTTAATTATCGGTAAATGACTTTAATGAATCGCTGGTGGCTTAAACCTTTAATTTCCTTTCCTCTAAAATATGTGGTCTACTAACAGAAAATAATGAATTACAGCCTGTTGTGTGGAATCCTAATCGTCTCGGATGTCAAGCGAAGCGACAACCGAATAATTTGTCGGTATCGATGCCTATTATCTGAGTCAGTACGTCCAACTGCCGCACATTAACGAAAGATAGAATCACAAGATTCACAGTCGTGATACCGGCTCAAGGCGCCATTGGCTTGTTTCCACGTCATAAAGTTGAAATGAAGCGGACCAAATGTTTATTGCAAAAGTAGTCTTCGCAGTTACTTTTTCTTTGTACCACGGGATCTAACTCTTCTGTCCCGATGATGTACAGTCGTTGTACTTGTGGCGTAGGGATTTGCTGTTTTTGAAATAGTACTGTCGATATGAAGCATGTCAATAATAATTATAGAGAAAAGACTTACTTTTATGTGACTAGCCGATAAACACACATAACGTTCACCGTTACCCATGGATATCAGTAACACCAAAGGCATTAAAAATGTATTATTCGTTAAGAAAGAAATAAGAACAACACAAATAATACATCTAACATCCACAACTCGAAAACAAATATTTATCTGCCCCTGTCTGCCCCGCCCAGGAATCGAGCTGGTTTTGTCAAACATTTTTTATTATATCCAGTATTTTTTAACTCTGGGCTTTAAATCCCTACAGTAGGAGTGTGCTATATATATGCAAGATGTCATAGTGAGTGGAATTACAGAAGATTGGCAGGCTCCACACGAGTATTATAGGAATTAAACTGAGTGGTAACG
>DWJN01006258.1:0-10813 GCA_018248895.1 Carystus phorcus
TTGCTATGAGTATAGCAGTCGTCAAGGCATGTCGGAAGACTTCGGGCGATTAAAAACATCCGACACTTGGGTTGGCCACTAACTCCTTCACCAATCCGCACTGGAACAGCGTGGTGGAGTATGTTCTAGACCTCCTCAGTGTTGAGGAGAGACCCGTGCTCAGTAGTGGGCCGTTAATGGGTTGAAGGCAACTTTTCATTCTAGTACGTATTCTTATGTATATATGATTGTTTGCTGTTCAGTGACTCAATATTATTAAAAAAGATTTGGATAAAATTTGAGCAGAGACCGAGGTCTGATTGGAAGGCAGTTTTCAGGATCATATTGTGATGGGCTTTGTTTAACATTTAGTGATTTTTTATCGGTTTAAATCCAAACAAATAAAGAAGTTATGTCAATTTATGTCAGTCATTCATTGACTGTTAGGCGATTTGTGAATACAAATTTATGTGAACAGTGAAACAAGACTATTGATCTTCGGGAAACCACAACACAACAACAACGTAGGGATTTTAATCGAATCAAGATTTGAATTTCAAATTTATCGGAGAAGCCAGTTAGCGAAATAAATATTTACTTAAATTACTTCTGGAAACTTGAAAGGTAACTGTTATAACAAACTAGACTTTGGAGTTCTTAATAAACGTTGTTATTATTTAGTTCTCGGATGGAATAATTTATTATGGACGAGTGGAGAGGATCAATAAATTCAATATAAACATTTATAACATAACAAGTGTTCTGGCCTTCGCTTTAAGCTTCTTAATAGTAACGTTGGTGGAGTGTTCATAATAGAAGTTGAAGTATCTGAAAGCCCACGTTTATATCAAACGGAATATTTTGATGTATACATTTTATTAATTGTGCTGTAGATATTCCTGGCGTTATAAAACATAAATATGTTTAGATATTGTAGCGTCCTGTTATGAATGATATTCGCAAGAAAAACACCTAGGGCTGCGCTTCGCTCTCACTGGATCACCAATACACCAACACGAGCGTGGGCGTACGTCTAACCCGTACCGAGTCCTCTACTCGACTGACGGTTGACAGTTACCCCTCTGTCAATGTACGTGAGGCAATGTTAAATATCTACTAAATAGATACAAATACCACGGCATCTATCAATCCTTTTCCGAATAAGAGACCTAAGCCTCCAGGTTTCAGGTTTATAGACCCATGAAATAAAAAAAATAACATTCACTTTAGTTGTAAATCGTGTAAAAACGCATTAAACAACAAAAAGGCGATAACGCACGGATGGCCCTTATAAAACGATTTGTATCGGCTTTTAAAATGTGTCTCACCAAAATTGTCAAGCGAACACTTTTACAAAAATATTATGAGCGGATTGAACCAACACCTTCCATTTCTTAATCTAAAAATATTGTAATAGACTAAGAATATAATATATTATTTTCTATTAGAGGACTTCACGTTTTATCTGACATTCATCTAGTATTTTAAATAATCCGACATTACTTTAATGGTCTCCGGTGATTTTAATATCTTTAATCTAAATCTATTTATACTAACGACGTTCGACATCATTATATCCATTAAAATGTAACGCATAAAATCTACAATTGCACTTTATAAACAATGTATTTTATTTCTTATTCTTCTTCTTCTCAGCCGGACTCTTGGCAGAGTGGTCGTAGTTAGCAAGATGGAGGCACATGGGTTGATCTTTAAGTCTTGTCTTTGTCGCTTCTCTGCTTCTTCTCTCACAGATCTAGTAATCCTTCTCCATTTATCCCGGTTCATCGCATTAAGAGAGCAATCGGTCACGGATATTGTCTTATACTCTCACTTATATCATTCATGAATTATAATTATTATGGTAAAAAATACATAGTAATTATGTACAGGGATGAATACACTGGTGACAGTATATTTGGTTACGTCATAGTCAAGTTGTAAAAAAATGGGAATAGCACTACAGAACTCGTTTTGTAAAACACCGTTGACGCGGCTCGTGAAACAGGCCCTTAGAACATTTTGCGTCGTTTTACGACACTCCAAGTATCGAACAAGCAAAAGTATTGTGTTTTACGTCGTATTAACTTTAATCGTTTACGTGGCCGTAACTTTTATTGATCGACACCCGGATGTCTGTTCTCAACATTTAACGTCCGAAAAGATGTATATATTTTAATCAGTTTTAATAATTTGATTGACGTTGATGACCAAGTAATTATAATGCAAGACAAGAAATCTTCAAGCAAAATCTAGAAGTTTCATATTTAACAGGAGCCTGAAATAAAACTATGTGAACTTAATGCATGTATATTCTTGACCCATGATACAGGAAACGACCTCTGAAACATCACAGCATCGCTCTATTAGATAGGTGTTTTAGCTGATTGCTCACAATATTAATTGCCATATTGCCATCAACGTAACTACCATCAAATTCTCGTCAATTGAGATATCCTTATACTGTAATGACATGGGTCTATATACATATTCAAACCGTATTCTCTCCGCCATATATTTGAATTATTATCACAAACCAATGGTATTTCAAAACCAACTGACATTTTTAATTTTAATCATGTTTGTACAGGCTGTGTTTGTTTTACAGTCAACCTGAACGGAATCTTAACTATATCCCTTTAAAGTTTCCGGTTAATTTAACCTGAGGTACACACGTGCATTGGAATGGTTCCCACAAGAAAGACGTAAGAATGGTTATTGGCCCAGTGTAGGTTTTTGATACCGAATGTTATAAGTGAGCTTAAGTGTTGTATTTTTATTTATAGAAGTTGAGGTAACCAGCAAATCTTCAATTCTAATCTATGGTTTCTCATACCTATATACTTTGCAGTACTATATAACGTATTCGAATTTATTTAAGTAATTAATGAGCAAGATGTTGAAAATGTTGACTAACTAAGTGAAAGAAGACATACACATCATCATCATCATCTAAAATTTCAAAAACCTGACGCAATTATTAGAAATATCCATCCAAAAAACGGGCAATATATTATATAACTTTTACATACCGATTCAAAAACATAAATCTTAAAACACCAAAATGTAGTCTTGTCGTACAACAGCAACAAAAAATCAGTAACATCTATCGGTTTCACATAAACGCCCCTCCAAATTTCCGCTTAATTTAACCCGAGGTCGCCATATGCGTTCTAAGGTAGCTCCCACGTGGCTCGAGCGAACAGTTCCCAGAAAAACAATGTCATCAGAAACGAAAACATCCATCCCTAATTGCCTGCATTATGACAATGCGCTTGGACCATTCTACTGTAATTATGGCCTTTGTCGACCCGACACTGTAATTCTAAGCTCCCAATTACGACCAGAATTATGTACGCCTTCAAATCCAAACAAATTATTTCGTGCTCAACGTCTAGCGGAGTTTTAATTGTTTTTGTTCATGTATGACTTCTTGAAATTGTTGACCTTACCTATCTCTTTTTAACTTTTTGTTTAAATAGGGCGTTGAATACAAAACTTTCTCAAAATTACGTACGTCTTTTTATGAAATTTTTAAGAAGCAAAAACTTGTAAAGAAAAAAGTACTTTCTTGCCAATAGCTGTCATACGGCGGAAGCAGTTATTTCGATGTCAACGAACGTTCCGAATTTCCATTACCGGTAGCAATGTAATCGATGATGATGAATTTCATTTTAAACTGGATACGATACAAACGAAACATGACAATGCATTCTGAAGCCGTCAAGATTGTCAGAACGGAGCTTGTGTTGTGATTGACACAAAAAATCATGAGCACTCACAACCAGTTCGTTGCATTTCAAAAACATCAATATTTATAACCGTTTTCTGAAATCAAAAGACAAAGATGCGAATGATAGTAAACAATATAAAATGTTTGTTTTCACGACCCGTCCGAAACATATCCTGGACATATCTAAAAAAGCCATTAGATTACCATACGGATCTCGAGCCAAGCGTAAGAATAGGACGCGATGTAAATTACGTTAAAAATGAATACGAAAGGGCGGAACCCTTTCTTTTGAGCAGTATAATAGCGTGCGTGCTTGGTTCCGTCGCACGGGTGGTCTCCACTGAACTATTTCAATACACTTTTTTATTATTTGCTATGGTGATCTATGTTTGTTTGGTAGGTGTCGGGACAGCGTGTGATTTGTTGACTTCGGATTGGCCATCGATCAGAGTAAACAAATACTTAACGACTTTTTACTGCAACGAGAAGCACGAGCGCTGTGTTAATACCAATATTTGGAAAGGTCCGTTTGGATATTTTAAATGTCGTTTAAGATAAAATGTTGAAAGGTATGTTGAAACCCCTCTCCGAATCCGGAAAGGTTTTTCAACACATTGAATCATCTATGGGTAGTATAAGTACACTGCACTACAGATTCACCAAGCTGACATGCCAATATATGTTATGCAAATAGGAAATATCTACGAAACATTGATGAACACATAATACATTAAACACATCTGAATCTACTCCGTTGAATGACTACAACTACATTAGCATCCCACGGGAGGAACGGAACTGACTGCTAACTGTATTACCATCCCGGAACGGAATTGACTGCTGCTGTCATCCAATGCTAAACCACTCATGAAACTCCAAGCGGGCCTAATAATACTTAACTACGTTATTTACTATCGACATATGCTACGGCACAACAAACAATGAACAACATCCGCACTAGATAATTTCGAAGTCTGAAACAAATAAGTTCCCCAAGAATCCAACACCTGTTATATCTATTCTTACTCTTAACGTCAATAATTATAATATATCGTAATACTGTTGCATTATTAAAAAAATGGGTTATATTTACCCTACATACATATTATAATCAGTATAAGTGTCCCTATAATACAAGGTAGGATTGTATGGGAACTATGTTCTAATTTATGTAAAATCTTTCGACAATTATTATTGTTCTTACAAAAATAAATGTTTCCTTTCAAATAATGTGGGCGGTTTCAAGTCGAGAGTTAATAGGCTTTTACTAAGTGTGCTCCACCACGGAAGACTAAATCGCTACTTGCCATCAAATTATACTTAAACACTAATTTATACTTAGTAAAATCTACACACGCCTCAGTAATAAACTTAAGTACCAACAACAATTGATCAAGCACAAAGGCAATAGGCATTGAACACTCAGTATATTTAAATGATGTCGTCGAATGCAAAAATCTTCGTCATTGAATATTAATGAGGCAGAAGACATTAAATATTCCCTAATAAATAAAACCGTTCGAATGTCTTGTTTGATCGCAACAGGCAAACGAGGAGCTGACCTAAAATTTTTTAACCACCGTGACGCCCAAGTAGGTACCAGTCTTCATGAAAAACTAAAAATCGGTGAGAGTGCAATCGAATTTAAATGTATTGATTATTATTAACTCTTTCATACACATATATCCTCTTCCATTTTGAGATTCTGTGAACATGGGTGTCATGGATAAAAAAATTTAATATTTCAGATATAAACTATATAAAAACAAATATTGATCTGTCACATAAACATCCGTGTCAAGAATTTAACACGGAACTCCTCCTTGACAGGCAGGCTCACTATTAACAAGATAAAGTGGTAACCTTAGGTAAATTGAAATTAAAGATTTAAGACACATAATTACTGCTCAGGTTTATATTTTTAAGGCAAAATAATATTATGTTGGAAATCGTTCACCGTTGCATAACTACATTTTTAACACCAGAAAGGCAACACGTTGTCGTGAACAAGAAAAAGTAAGCAGACTTACTTCTTCATTAGATGGAATAAATTAAGCTACAAACTTATTGCTCCACAATAACAATCCCTATGTCTTGGGTGGACAATTTTGACGTCGATGAACAATACAGGAAGACAAGGCCACATACCCACACCAAGAACAGACAGTTAAAGTTTGTCATTCTTATTTGTACTTCACTGGAAATCGAATGCTTCGAACATCACTCCAGCATTTTGACCATCACCTAAATGATGCCCCTATTAGAAATACTAATTCTACATCAAAGGAGGTGAATGTTTCTGTTTTTTTATCTCTCTCAAACGGTTGTGGTGAAACAAACGTTTATTAAGCAGCAGTTAATGACTCACTTCACAATTGTAATGGAGGATAGGCCTCAAATACTCGTGTCGTTTACTAATGTGTTTACATTTGAAAGAATTATCATACCGTGTACGTACACTTGGTAGGGGCAGACGGACTGAATGTTGTTATGTTTATTTACGCTTAAGTAATTTTCCATATAGTTCTCATGGTTAAAAATGTTTTATATTGAAAATATTATAAACAACTTAAATCTGCTTCTTTATGTATGTTTTCTTTGAACGACAATAGTATCCAAACAACAGAAAATACAGAAAACCCATTGACAGAAGAAGAAAAAGGGACCATCATAGAGAGTGAAAAAAGTAGTAGATTTAAAATAACATTTCCTATTACTACATAACAAACATATAACATAGATATAAAATATATTTCTTGAACCATAAACGATAACAGGAGCCAAAAGATAGTTACGTAAATTGTTGATCGCTGCCTTCAATTAAATCGAGTTATCGCCTCTGTAGTGAAGATTGAACTCAAACTGCCGCCGTCTTTAGGGAAATAATGATTCGGGGAAATGTCTTATCCTCTTCAGCACAATCAAGTATTTGCTATAATTGGATCATTAGCAAAAATACGTTTATATAATCATAGTGATCGAATATTCAAATTCATTTAATAATATCTGTATTTATTCAATTTACTTTGTACATATTTTTTTTATTCTATCGTTCTTTTCGATAGGTGCTTTAATATAGAGCATAAATATATTTGTATAAGTAAAAGTTCATTGAGTAAAAGTATATTTTTCATTATCAGAAAAAAATGACAAACCAATATTTGTGATAGGGTCACTCATACCGCTGAATTATGGACAAAGTTAAGACATAAACTCTGTTATGGCGTAGGCGTCACAAAATTTAGTATATCAATTTAGATTGAAATAAAATAAAAAGTTTAATTTACAAATGGAAGCTCCCAAAATTCTCGAAACATGAAAGAAAAAAAAAGAAACCACATTATTATACATGCAGTTTCATTGATATCAATTACCGATTCAGTCGAGAAACAGATGGCTCGTAGCATAAATATACGTTACTTTAGATAGAAGTTCATGCATAAGACGCCGTAAGAACGTCTTAAACTGAGGTTGGCAACAAACTAAAAGAGCAGAATTAGATTGAAGCCAAATATCGAGAATTTAAGCAAGCTTCAGTGCCAAAGGAAACGGTGATGTGTAATGAAGCATTCGATTTTGTTACGTAGATTACGTCTATTAGTAATAATAAGTAACCGGCTTTGGAGTCAATGTGATTTTTTTATATAACTAGATATGAAATGATTAGACAATCCTTATCAAATAAGTAGTTACTGTCGTCTATGATCATAGCAACAAAGACATCGCCGATGCGTCGTCAGCCAATGAAGACACTACTGTGCGTACCAGTTTCAGTATTAATGTTATACATCGATCGTATCATTATTCATCATTATTGTCGTGTCTTTTTACATTAGCACATAAATAACACGACAATAACGAACACAAAGTTAAAATAATATACGAATTATTTCGCGAAGAAAGTTTTTTCCGGCCATAATTTCTTTCTCTGAATCGTATTTTGATTTGATAGATGTTGGTGATACAGTTGCAAAGAGCGTAGTATTTTTCTAAATAATGTAACTTCTTAAGTTTTTATAACACACTTAAAGGGAACATTCTACGAAAATAATATGTACTTTAGACATTGGATTTTAGACAGAGTTAGAAAATCGAGGATAATATAAAATGAAACTTTGAGTGTAGATTTATATGTGCAGATAAATAGAAAATAACAGTGCCGCTTCCAGTTCATCATAATATGTAGTTTAGAAAAGTATACTGTCGTACAGTATCGTATATTTCGTCAAGGACTTTATTTCACATTTTATTATAATGAATGTTAAAACACTTTTGACATTGACATAATGAAAAAACATCAACATGATAAAATAATTTAGAATTTGCATTATGTTCTAAATGCAAAAATTTCAGTGAATGTTTCTTGCTTAATCACACTATAACGCCTGAAAGGATTGATTTGGATGTAATTCGACATAGAGTCAGATTATAGTCAAAAATAATATATAGGCTACTTTTTATCCCAGAAAAATGGACGTTTCCCATGAGATAGTTGGAAATGTACTCAAGCTCGGTATAGCATAAAGTGATGACGTTTTGTTAGATCACTCTCTTACAGGCAAAGCAACGGGGAGAAACTTGTGCAGGTATAAACAAAGTAAAAATGAACTTTAAACAGTAGTTAAGTAACTATATTTTTTATATCTAATGTTAGTTATAACCATGGTTGCATTATCCACTCATCATAAAGTGGACTGCTTACCTATTGGCTACCATTTAACAGCCATAGTATCAATAAAAACGGTAGCAATAACACTTTAATGTCGTTATTGATGTGGTACATGCGAGGCTTTATAATAACAGCTTATCTCAAATTTATGTTTGTATTATAAGGGCTCATTATGTGGCGACGGAGATACGGCTAAGTTTATCTTAAGACGATACAAACATGTATGTTCATGGTTGTAAACATGTTATAGAATAGGAATTTGAATTTGGGTTTTAGAAAAACTACATAACTGTTTAGTATCATTGCGTTAGAAACAAATATATTTTGTTACTAATGTAACAAAAAAGTGTTAGAATTGTTAACTATGTGATTCTGTAGTTTTATCCATGATGTCGGAATAGTTATACTAAGTTCATTTGTATCCAATTTAATTGGTAATATGAATTCAATTGATTGAAAAACACTTCTGAATTCGTGATTTGAAACACTAAATAGCATATGATTAGGAGACGATTCATTACTAACACTGTATTTTAAACAAAAAAAGCAATATTTAAAAATTACGATTTATAAACTCTGTAAAAAACGTATTTATAGTTTTCAGAAAACTTCAATCTTAGACCTGTAAGTTTAGAATTATCATTTATGTCACAATTTCCTAGAATATGAGGCTATTTATTTTTCTGTACTACTACTTATTTTTGTGAAATTACCGTATCCTCCTGTTTATACTATTTATCCAAATTGCTATCATGTAATAGTATCTTATCTACATCCAAATCTTCATATACTAAGTTAAAACAAGTTTTAATAAAACCATCTAAATTGCTCTTCTCTATAGTTTTCATAAAATCTACGTTTATATTTAATTAAAATATCTGCAAACCCAATACCAATTATTGTAGTGTTAAATTTATTAATTTGCGATCGTCCGGTTAAAGCTTGTCTAATTGGGATTATCCGATTTATCAATAGCTGGAGTTGAGGCAATTTAACGAAGTTTCAGTAATCGACTTAGCTCACTCACTGTAACGGTTTTGTTAATGAAAAATCCTTAATCTAATTACACTTTGATGGTGCTTTTAGTAAATAATTTGGGTAAGTCCTGTTAAATGTTTTAACTGTAAAACGAAGTGAGGTAAGATTTCAAATTGAAAAAAATACTTTTAAAAGAAATTGCATTTGCTCTGTCATCTACAATATTCTATTCATTTAAGTTAAAATCTATTTCAGATTTCATCATTTCTATCCCAAAACGTTTAAGCGGTTGTATCATAACAGAAACATATGACCTTAAAACTACTGCCAAAAATCGGGCTTAAGAGCTGCCGAAAAATATTAATTTGACGTCAGTGGCACTGCAGCTCTACATAACATCAGAAGGTTGCGGAAACCGCATCGAGATTTGCAATTACAGCGGTCGACTTAAACCAAAACAAGACTTACGTTGATCGAAGAAGCAGCGGTCCAGACCATTCATAACGCACACAACGGCATAGTGCACTCACCACACAATTTTTATTTGTTACGTTCACAACCACATGTGCATGTCACGTCACACTAATCACGTTCGAACTTGGTCACTGCACAACGTCAGGGCGGGTACTGATACGCGCGCGTGGTTTTGCTTGAGCGTGTTGCCGGTACGACGGTCGGCGCGCGACTAAAGTGCGCGCGGCGCTGAGCGGCCGGCTGAAGTGGAGGGGGAAGGGATGCGTGCGTTCGGAATCCACTTCCCACGTGCTTTGCGCCGTCCCTTTCTATAGGACGGGTTAGCTTTTAAAAGCACCAACGAAGCTGGCCGTCGACGCATCGATACGCTTAGGGCGATGTTTCTGAGTAACCTTGTTTATGCGTACTGCAGCTAATAATAACACGCGAATAACACTTCGATGCGCGTTTGTTGTTGTTTGGTGCAATTTTTTTTGCGCCCAGGATGTTTAAGTTCTGCAATGACACGCATGTAGAGTTTGTTTTCGCCCGCATTCTGGGCGGTTTAATATCAAATGTAAACATTTGGTATTTTTGCACGATCTTTTGAGATTATTCGTATGAACTTAAACTATTTACGTTTTAAAAAGAAAATACGAAGGTTTTAATAATTTGTTGCCAAGTTTATAGTGAATATGGTAGTTAAGTTTTGTTTCATTCCTTATTTATTCCAGACTAAGTTATTATGTTTTTGGTATTGTTTGTTTGCGGACGGTTCACGTCCTGAACACGAAAGATCCTAATGTAAGGTGTTTATATTAATTCTTATTATTTCACTCACTGATAAAAAATACTAAAAGATTTTTGTAAAGCTCTTGGAATGATACAGAACTCTATCACACGTTAACTAACGATAACTAACGTTATCAGAAAAATAAGACAGTTTACTGATGTTGAAACAGCAAGGCTCGTGTATTTTGCTTATTTTCATAGTATTATGT
>DWJN01006259.1:0-10811 GCA_018248895.1 Carystus phorcus
GATTGATGGAGGGGTTAGTGGCCAACCCAAGTGTCGGATGTTTTTAAACCTCCCGAAGGACTCCGATATGACTTGATGACTGCTATGTTCATTGCAACCGAGACCGACGGGTTAACGTGCCCTCCGAAACACGGAAACGCTCAAGAAATTTTTGCCACTAGCGGTCACCCATCCAGGTACCAACCGCGCCTGCAGTTACTTAACTCTGTCGATCGCATAGGATCGACGCGAGGCGCCGGGCTATGAGCGCTTCTAGGAGCGGTCTAGAATACTGACCTCAATCCAATGCCGGCGAGCCAGGGTGTCGTTAAAGGCGACAGAAGTCGTTCCCGTTAGGTAGCAAGGTTTTGAGTAAGGATTATGTGCACGATAAAATATAAATTTGTATCTTATTATATTGAATAAAACTTTCTTTAACGTAAAGCAGTGGCAAACCTAATATTGAACTGCTCTATGATCGAAATTTAAAATTAGAAGAAAAAGAAACGTTTGGAAAAGAATTAACAGTTCAATACCTTGCTTCTCGCCACTGCTTCAAGACACACCGAAGAGAGAGCCTTTAATTTACCCTAGAATCGCTGGGATATAGTAGCAGGTGACACCACACCAGATAGTTCGTTACAGATTATATCATCAATATTACTATTAATAGTTAATATTATTATTGGTACTATTATCTCTTTGTCAATACAACAAAAGCTAAAATAAAAATAGCCGAGCACACGGTTTACCGATAAAAGATGGACCTATGAAACTATTGTGGGGAAAGGTCCTCAACGGAAAAAAAGAGGAAGACCCCCCCCACACGATGGCTGAATGACATAAAAAAATCGCTGGCTCAAATTTACCACAAAATAGTGTAAACAACTTGGGGACCTTGTCTGGAAAAAAGGTAGGTATATTTATGTTATGAGAAGAGCGTTCTATTTTATTATATTTATTATCTCTTTGTGAAGCTCGGCTAGTTCTAGTTGTAGCTAGTTCTTGCTTACTTCTCATTTCTTTCTTGGACCGTAACACATTTGTGATGCCTTTGATGTTGTTAATTTCCATGAGCGATGCCTAAGACTTACCATCCTGAAGCTCGTCTGCTCGTTTGCCGACTAGTTACACATAAAAAAAGCATTAGACAATAAGCATTTAAATGGAAAATAAGTATTTAGACTAACGAAGTTAGAGTCAACACAATGGTGCTTAATATAGTATTAATAAAATTGTTTGATCAGATTATCACTGTCAACTGATTGACATAGTTCATAATATTCATAATTTGAATTGTCAAAATGACATATAATCGCCGCCATTTTAATTTTCTAGTGTATTGTGTTGCAATTATAACTTAAAATTCTTGTTCTGTACCAATAATCGTAGTTGATTATTATAAAATACTTAATAAAAACAGTTCTATACTATATTCGCATTTTATTTATATGGTGTACAAATATCTTGCCAAAGGTCCATACAATTTGAAACATCTTTAATGGATATCTACCACATCAAAAGTAGGATTAGATCATACCCAATCTATGTATGTACGCTATTGTTACTTGCCTGACAATAGAGTGACATCTAGCTCAGGTGACAGTTTGAGTGATTACATCAGTGAATGGTGAAACATAATATCCTGGGATAACACCACGTCTATTAATTAATATAGCAGCTCTTGTTTATTGATTCAGCTCAGAACGTGAATATAATAGGGAATCTTAATTAATAAAAAAAATTAAAAAATCCGTATGCTGTTAATCGCAACTCGAAAATACCTAGTTAATATAAAAGTAGGTTATTTCGGCACGAGTTAAAATAATATTTACAATAACAAGGAATGTTAATGTCATGAATGAAAAGCGTAAAAAAAAAATTACGTAAATTTTAATTTTAAGTTTAAGTCATACTAGTAATAATGCTGTAGGCAAGAAATAAAGCTTGTATGGTTACGGAATACAATCATTATTGTTTAAGTATTTTATTATTTTACTAGAATCTCTCTGATTTCTGATTATTGAACTCTTTGATTTGAAGATATTGATTTAAACTTTATAGTGTAAAGAGCAAATATAATGCACATGAAATGCTGAAAGTATCTTATTAATTTAATTTGATAACGATTAATAATAGATTTAATCTAATTAATAAAATAATGAACGTTTAGTAATATAATATAATAATAATATTGTATGCTTTCCAAATAAAACACCATATTATATGACAATTTTATAAAACATTAAAATGGTTTTTCTTTCTTTATTTTTTATAAGTAAATCCTTGACATCAATCTCAAGTGTTGTAAAGTGGTAAGGATGTAGAGTTAAAGTGATATACTTTACATGGATATTTTGGATATGATAATAGTATTACCCAGTTATGTACTATATCAATATCTATCTAGTACCAAATGGATATCGTTCCTTACTGTCATAGTCGTCATCGTCACTATTAGAGACACGCCTCTATTATCAAGAGCCGAATAATAGGTAGCCTGTCGCTGCCATCGCCGAGTTTCATCTCAACGAGACTCTACAAATGGAATATGAAATGATTTATATCGTGTCTAATTTGAACCAGGAATTCGTGGCGCCTTACGTACAATTAATTGAATTTCACAATTCAAAGGAGCACTGTACATTTATTGAGGTATCTTATATAACGTCTACATAGACAGGATAGGAGACAACCTTTTTGTTAGATGAAGTAATTTTTTTTTAATATATAGTAACATATCGACAACTCCGTACCCCAGTTGGTAATGAACCTGCCTGCGAATTGGGCGGGCCCGGATTCGTTTTCCAGTCGGAATAGACATATGTAATCGATAAATGTTGTCGGGTCATGAGATTTAGTAGTGTGTTTTTGTGTTGATGATGCCTACTTACAACTTAGGGAATCCTGCCTTCAACCCATTAAATTAAAGAGTAAAATGGAAATCAAATATGTTGGTATGGATATGATTTTTAAATGTAACGATTGCAATTTTCACACAAAGTGAGAACGAAACTACTTAGTAGTAGTTTTTGTAGAACTAATAGTACTAAGTCAAAAAAAATTACAGTTGTTATAAGCATCGCGTAGCATCTGTAACAAAAATATTACAGACAAAAATGTTCAATATTGTAGTACGCAGAAAAAAAATTTCGATATTGTAGAACTTTTATCCTATATTTATAAGCCACGCCGCTCACAGGTTTACACGCGACTGACGGGCGCACTGAAATATCAGAAGCTATAGGTTACACCTGGCCGTTATCTGTGTGCGACCGCTTTTTCTCATCTAAACCTTCGCAACTGATATAAAATACTATTTTACATATTGTATTCGAATCAAAAGTAAATTGGCTTTTACTAATCGAATGCGATATATAAAACCCAAAACTACATCTTTACTTTAATTCAAGGATTGTAGTTAAGCATCTACTTATTATTAATAAAAAAAGGAATTATGACGAAATAAACGTTTCTTCTTCTTTCTTTTAATTAACTTAAGTCACCATCAAGTTGGTGTACCTATATACAAGCATTCTTGGACATAAAAGTTTTTCAAGGCGTGCCACATTTTTTTTTTTAATCGAATTGAACATTCATGCCAATATATTGTTAAAGTAAAAAACGTTTGAAATCAGCCTTAACCCGAAGGTTCATCGAAACCCTTGCCCCATCGTAATCATAACAGTATCTTGATCAGGAATAGGAGAATTGGAAACTGTGTAAAATAACAGAATTGAAAGACTGTCGCTAGCAAAACTTCTAAACAAATACGTATTTGCGGGCATAATTAGTTTCCAATACAACTTCCACGGGCTTTCTCTTCAATACAAAAAGCAAGAGAAACTTTACTCCTACAAATAGGGAACGGAAAATTAACTTGTCTACTTTTACCTTTTTTACTCCTTTTCCTCGCCTGAAAATATTGAGAAACACAATACAAAAGCACCACGGAGCCTTAATAGAAATGTTTTTCTAGTGAAGCGTGAAAGAACTAGACGGTAGGTTATTCAAAAGTTAAACCAACAAGCCGAGCTTTATAAACACAGTTGCTTTAAGTAACTCTCGGGAATTCCACGGTTAGAGTACTAATTTCTCTTTTAAGTAACTAGCGGAATAAGAATAGACGAGATACATATAATGGTAAGTGGTCACCGTTGGGGAAGAAAGGTTCTCGAATGGCGACCACGCCTCGGAAAGAGGAGTATAGGTCACCCTCCGACCAGGTGGACTGACGACTTGAAGAAGACGGCCGGCATCCGCTCTATTCAGAGGGTTCAGGACCGGTCAGAGTGGCGAAAATTATTAGAGGCCTATGTCGAGTAGTGGATTTCTACAGGCTGATGGATGGATGGATGGATGGATGGTCACTATCACAATAATACTCTTACACCGTTTATTCTCCTCAATGTTAAAGCACCTTACCGAATTGGTGGCAGAATCAAAAAATTACGTGCATATTTGTATTGGAAAAATGCCTACTTAAATAATTTGAATTTTGAACGGCCTAATTATAATTCTACATTGATATTTTTTACAGGGAATATGTAACGGTTATTAAGTAATTAATAAATGTTCTGAATTGCGTCAAAAGTTTTACATTTCTGTGTTCTAAGATCACGAAACAGACATACAGCTCTATTAGCTATATTTCTACAGCGCAATAATTATGGTCAAAATTCAATGGTGAATATACTATACAGAAACTCTAACAAAAGTGTAACATGATTGATATATTTCAATGTAATATAACATATTTTAAACGTAAAGTTAGAAAAGCGCTACTTGGTGATTTATAACTGTTACATACGAATATATACATATATTGCTTACTTTAAATATTGTATGTAATTATGATAAAAATATTTCACTATATATAAGTCTATATTAGAAACATTCAGTTTTACTTACTGATATTTAGTATTTACAATACGTAACATATAAATCCAAAATTGTCTGGCACATAGTTTAGTATGTAAGAAAAAATGACATTTTGAAATAGCTGTATATCTTGTGACTAGCTTTTGCCCGCGGCTTCGCTCGCGTTAAGTTAAGAAACTTTCACCCCCTATTTTATCCCCTTGGGGGTAGAATTTATCAAAATCCTTTCTTAGCGGATGCCTACGTCATAACATCTATCTGCATGCCAAATTTCAGTCCGATCCGTCCAGTGGATTGGGCTGTGCGTTGATAGATCACCATGTTAGTCAGTCAGTCACCTTAGAGTTATATATATTTAGATAAATAAAATAATATTATTTGACTCCTTGTCACCAAGCAGGAATGGCTTCTGTCTTCCCTTACCCTATACCCTGGTCTGCCGGTATGGGATTAAGGTCACGCTTCCGATTCTAAGCCGCTTCAATACGGCCAGATATCTCTAATTAAATGAAGATTTTAACAATGAGAAAATTAAAAAGAACTGGAATTATTCACATTATTGAATATTCTGTCTCACGAGATTATACCTCAGAACAAAGACTGACTATAATTAATACCTCAGAAGGATTACGTATTCCAGTATGAGATTTTATATTCCTTCAATACTTGGGTACGTATATCTTTATAATATAAGTACAGTTCACAATTCAATGAATAATTAATAATTATAATTGAGTGTAAGCGCGTTTTAGTATCGTAGCCAATAGTAATCCGGATGTTAGTCCCTTCGCCGATAATTGGTTTTGGTGTAATTGAATTGGTATTGACCAATAACAATCTAGTAGCTTTCTGTCTATTTATCTATTATTTAACCAAAAATAAACGAATACTCTATATATCGAGATATAAGCACATTAAAGTACACGAAATACTGTGTGTGCGTATGTGCTGCAGAAGATACATCTTCTTAATATATCGCCTCTTTACTAGAGCAACGTGACATCTCATCAAAAGCTTTTTTTATTGTTTGATATTCAAAACCGCCACGTCGAATTTTATTTTCTACAAAAACCCGGTATTTTTAATTTAATTGTTTTGCGACGCCATAATTATCAATATTTTAGAATTTATCAACGCTTAAACGTTTGAAATTGCTCTCCTTTAAAGTTGTGGTTTTAAAAATATCACGTTATTATTGTAAAGAGGCGATATATAAATTATGTCACGGTGTTTGTCCGCGATCGACTACTAAACTAATTAACCGATTTTAATCAAATTTTGCACACCGTGTGCAGTTTGATATAATTGTTAGAATTTTCCATGGTGATACGAAGTTCGCTGGTTCTACTAATGGTCTATACAATCACGGAAATATACACTTTGCTTTCAATTAAAATGTTGAGAGAAAATATCAATAGGGTGTTTCTTAACCTAGTAGATCCCATGATATTGATTTTTGCCTCTTTGTCTGTATGCTTATTCCCTCTAATTTCAAAATGGCTTGACCGATTTGGGTAATTCTGACTGATGTATAATTGAAAGCTTGAGGTAAAATTTAGCGTCAACAACACTAACGTCACAGCTACATACGCCACACACTCTCATAACCCCACACTAGGATACCCCGTGTCGTGGGTGCCATGGACAACACAGAAAGACAATTACACACACACACTCACAGACCGAGAACAGAAATTTAAAGTCATCATTAAAATTTCTACCTCGCTGGGAATCGAACCCAGGACCCTTCAAATGGCGGCCCGGCGTGATAACCATTACGCCACGCTGGTCGTCAACTACACACAACACACTTAATTGTAATCGGTATAAAAGAGTGTATAATTCTGTCAATTTAATGAATCCAGTCTAAAAACAAAATAAATTTTGTGAAGAGAAACAAGAGCGGTTGTTTATATTTAATATAACAATGAAATGTCGTTAGGAGCTGTGGACTTTGGACATCTGTACAGCAAATAACGGTCAGTTCTAAACTAAGGCAGCTAAATGTACTTTACCGCGTAAATTATTTACCACCGCCGCCCGCAATCTCATTTATTATTTGCAGAGAACAGTTTATTTCGTTGAGTTCTCGATGATGAAGGAGTGGTCGTTTGAGAACATGTCTTTTTGTTCTCACAATTAAATCTTGAATCAGCACACATTTAATACATAGGAGGGTTTTAATTAACGGGATGAAAGACGCGAGAGCTACAGCAAAAGGGAACAGATTAGTTTTTTCTATATATTAGTCAATGTAATGTGGGAAGCATAATTAATCTTCTATGTGTTTTTATATACCTGTATTCTATGATAAGTTGGCTATTGAAGTATTGTATTAAAGGCTCTTTATACGGTAAATTCCAGCGTTTCTAACTTACTAACATTTCTAATTTGTCGTAGTGCAATCATCATCAGTCACCTTTATAATCTTGTACAGAACCGAATTAGAGGAATATGTTGCACTTAATTCGACTAATGCAAAATTGAAATAACCTTCCTTCTAACGTGGACATTTTCCAAGTAAATAATGCAAAAAAATATTTATATCTTGCAAATAGCTAAAAAGTCAGTAAATTCTTGTAAAATATACGTAGCTTTTTATAAAAAACATTCAGGAATACTTCGCGTTACTTGCAACAACCATGAAGAGTGAGGGTATTCATACGTGATACGTATATACATATGTATTAAAAGATAAAGTCTGTTGTTCAACAGTATACATAACGAACAGGAGTAGTTAGCGATTACGAATACAACCTATTACTGTTCCACTGCAGGGCAAAGGACTCCTATCTTTTTCTCTCTCCTTCATACACACAAGTTGAGAACTATTAGCTAAGTATTACATTTCCACCAAAGTTGTAACCACCTATAATTTGTCATACGTATTTGACATCGTGCACGATTCAAACTGAAGCCTCTCATCGGGGTCGATATAAAAATCATAAACTTTCGCAGAAATAAAATTTTAAATGAGAAAAAATAAATGTCAATGACACTCAATACCTCAAACCAATGTTTTTTCGATTTTATGAAAATAAATTCGAATAACTTTCTGAAAATGTAAACTGGGAGTAAAAAGCATATTACTGGAAGTTAGTTACGACTATGCTTGCTTGTAATTCTCGAATTTCATAATGTTTGTATTATTGTACAACTAGCTACTTATAAAATACTAGTTGACCTCGCAGGATTTCTTCAAGTTCAATTCTCATGACAGCCTATGTCATCTAGGAGTAATGTAACTTTCTACTAGTAAAAGAATTTTCAAAATCGGTTCAATAGTTCCAAAGAAACCTATAAAAACAAATTTTATTTCCTTATATGCCTTTAATGCCTTTGTGTATTTTCATGAAGTGTATATTAATTTAATGGTTAGTTGGTAGAAAATGCCTTAACCTCGAGATGCCTGTTTGTCTAATATGACGTTGCAACGTTGTTGTAAATTCCTTGTAATTGATGCTACAATGTAAACGCTACTGTCTCTGGAGCTAATTTAACGTCATGTTGGACATAGTATTAATTATAACTTGCTTAGCGACAAGTCTAACTAGCAAATACTACTACAAAGTACACTTGGCATGTTTGTTCTATATTCGAGTTTATTATTTCGCAAAGGACATTTTTATGGAGCAAGCCCATATTTCTTTGTGAAACTTAATAGAATAGAAAATATTTATTTTCAAACAGTGTAACACAAAAAACACTGAAATATTTTACCGAACTTAAGTGATATTTTAATATTTTTCGTTGGCATTATGGTTGTGAAAGTAGAAACGTGTTTGACTTTGAAGGATCAAGTGTTTTTCTACGCGATCGACCGAGTTAAACAACTGCGGGCGCGTTCTGTAACAGTATTGGTGATCACTAGTTTTTTTCAGCGTTTACGTTCTTCGGAGGGTACAATAAGCATTTTATTATTTAAGCGGTTTTTATCGTCGATAGCAGTTGTCAAACCATGTAGGACTTTGGAAGGCTTAAAACCCGTCCACTAACCCAAATTGGAGCAGCGCGTGAATGGTATGGTTGATATCAGGCATTAACTTATACTAAAGTAAAAAATAAGCTCTAGGACTCCTCAGTGATTAGGACCTGTGTCCTGTAGTATGCCCATTAAAGGGTTGAAGGTAGGCATCACGGGTTATAATCCTGCAGATATTTGTCGGTCAAGTGAATTTAGTTGGCAAGTTATTTTAGCCTCTACACTAAATTGTACAGTATGACGGCATAACGAGTTTAATTAATTCACATTGTTTCTCGCGTGGTTACGTTATTAATAATTTAAACAACATTAAAAATTAAATTTTTAATATACTAACTTCTATCGATGGAACGTAACAGCCTCATAATAAACTATAATATTGATAATAAACTATAATATTGATAATAAGAATTATTATTATTATTGATTTTTAGGATTATTCCTACTCGATTAAAACCGGTATTTGCGTCTTCACGGGCAAGCCAAATAAATACCATTTGTGCAATTTATATCTATTCGCTCTGTAAAAATTTTCTTGCGACACATGCCTTTAAATTTGCTGCTTTTTGTAAGGTAATGTATAAAAATTTTGCTAATTTTATTATTATAAAGTCATTCAAATCATTGCTAGTATTATTATCTTGACTTGAACCCCGCCTGACTAGTTATTATCTTCTTGCCTGAGCCAGCTTTCAAACCATTCATCATGTTGCAGCTAGGATATTGAGACTTACCATTACGTGGGGTTGGCGTCAAGCATTAACTAATACTAAATAAAAAAAAACTTGAGAACCAGTACGTATTTTCTCCTCTCTTCTCTATTTTCCAGCAACCCATAAGTGATGTCTTTGGTGTTGCTAATGTCTATAGGTGATGATGATGACGCACCATCATTTGCCTCAACCGCTCCTTTGTTAGTTACATAAAAAACCAAAAGTGTAGATGTTTTATACCACAATTTCCTCAAAAATTAACTTTTACACGTGTTTAGGATACGAATGTTAACTGCAGGCTGTTATTGTTCGCTTAGACTTCTTAACTTCGGCCATTATCCTTCCAGTAAAATGTAACGTATGGAATAGTTTTCTCGTTTCACAACCCAAACTGTCTTTAACCGCGCTGCGAACCAACTTTTGTTACAGCAATTTCGCCTAAAATTAGCGCAAATAATATGAATTCATAAAATGGAGTTACGTACATAATCTAACACATAAGCTAATCTAACATCAAATGATAATAACAAAATCGTAATGTCTCAGTTAGATTTTTTTTAATTTTTAATCTGTCGATTTTCTTATCAATTCGGAGATCATAACATTAGTTTTTTAGAATGACTGTCTGTCTGTTTAGAATGCAGAAACCAATAAATAGATTTCAACTCTACTTAGGTTTATAATTTAGAATCTATTAAAAAGTTGCTAATAATTATTAATGTTTTGATTGCATAATACATTAAAGCAGCAAAATACATATGTTTGTTAATAATAAATTGCATTATACTGGATATTTGTTAAAATAAATTAATATATTTTTTGGTTTAGAGTAATCACGGGTTTTATTAAAGCGAAGCGAGGGCGTATTCAAATATGTAAATATTTTCATAAATGAAATTCTATACTGATAAATGAGACGACAGTTTATTTGTCCGATTTGGCTTCAAAAAGTTGAAAGGAAATAAACAAAAACTTATAATGATAAATCTAATGAGACGCAATATGTTTTGGAAAGGATATTATTCTATTCTATGTAAATAAATACTATTCAATATAATAATAAGTTAAGCTGAAAATTTGCATCTTTTTTTTTTTTTTTTGTCGAGGGGGAAACTTTCAAAAGGTACCCGGTGCCGTTAGAGCGACACAGGGTTATGTGGGATTTTTACCGCACTAAAACCCCCCGGTGGCCTTCCTCGGCGCTATGTGGAGGCCTCCGGGATCTCCAACGGAACACAACCGGAGACCTCCAAGCG
>DWJN01006260.1:0-10811 GCA_018248895.1 Carystus phorcus
CCGCGCTCCGCCGCTCCGCTCTACTCTCTCGGAGCCGTAACTCAATCTTGCAGCGATGCCCCACGGTCTGTACTCGACGAGCAGATTTTCATTAGTTCTACCACACTTTGTCTCTATTTTTCCATTTTTTCAACGATTCAAAAAGATTTTTGGTAACTTGGCCCGCCGGCTGTCTGTTACTTGTTATATTGCTGGTCGAGTAAAAATAATATAATCACCCTCGCAATAATTAATATCCAAATATCAAATGCAATGCAAAGTATAAACCGTTTGGCGTTAGTAAGCGAGTATTATAAATTTTGTATATTTTTCTCGTAGAAAAACAATATTAATTATTACTCGTGAACGCGCTGAATCGCCCGTCCTCCGGTCGTAATATATTTCGCTGTAATGTATTATATTCTCAACATTTGCATAGAATAGTTGTTTTATTATGCAATAAATATACAGTAAAACGGACAACAAGATACGTAGTCGTATTGAGGGAAGGACGTGCGTACTCAGTCAATATAACGGTCTGGGCGGGGGCTGGGGCAGGAGCCAACTACGCACGCAGTACGAAAAAAGTTCAAGAATAAAAATACGCTGCCGGAAGCTATTTAATAAAATGTGTATATCAGAGATTGGATAAAAATGAATGCGCGTCGCCGACGAGGACGCCCGTGTGGGCGCCCGCCGAGCACGCATTTACATACACACCGCCGCGCTGGCCGCCGCGGGCCCCGGGCTCCGAGCCTCGGGCTCCGGCCGCATTATTTAATAGTACAAGCCATAGCTATTAGTATGCCACACAAACATTAAATCCGTTTATTACACTATTTTATTCGTGGCTGGGGGTAACGCGGGCCACCGGCCGCGGTTCATTTTCGGCTTTCTGACCACGGCCGCGCAACCATTACATAATGATAATGATATAAAAAAATTTTATATGTAAAAAAAAGTAGTTAGATAGATACCATATTTAAATAAGTGGACTTAGATTGGATCAACAACGTTGCGATAACTCCAGTACTGTATCCAATAAAGTAAAATATAAATGTAGTACATTAGGTATCACAAGGCTAAAGTTCGGTCGGCCGCGCGCCGAAAACCGATGGTGAAATTCAAAAGAATAGCATTGTGCATATGTGGCAGGTACATAATACATAACATCAAACAAACCGACCATTTCGGTGTACAACTTTAAAAGTAGAACATTAGGAAACAAATCAATCGATAGCCGAATGTAGCCTTGTGTCTAAATTATTTTTGGACTAAGATATTTTAGAGGTCGGTACATGTGGTGTAGGTTGATCGACAGGAGATGGTGATTCCACTCGTTACATCCATTTGCATCTCAAAAATAATCGAAAAATAGAATCGATACAAAGGACTCGGCGATTCGGCAGCGCACACAAAACAATGTTTTATAATTTATACGCAGTAAGATGATAATTATGTAAAAACTAATCACAATATCGCGACGGCCGCGGCCCTGACTCTGGGGTCGCTTTGTTTTGAACCGAGTGTTTACCTACTTCGGTACCGACGTGTCTACGTATACTCGTAATAACAATAAACGAATAAAATCAACTGATGTTATAAAATTTATTATTTATCTGGAATATTCGTCTAAATACTGCAATTGACGTCAACTGTGCGGTGTGCCCGCATCGTATGTTTCGATATCTCTCGTCTTCGGCGAGTGAGAATAGATCGGCTAGACTAGAACTTGAGTCTTTTATTTGTATACGAACTAATAACACGTGAAACTAAGACCTACTTATACGAGTAATTGTTTTCTTAGCTCTTACCGCTTGTCATTAATAACCCACGGCAAGGTTGTGGTCGAGCCCTAGATACAGTGAAACAATATATATATTAATATGTTTTTTATATATTTCAAAATCAGTCAAAATATTGAACGAAATTGATGTCAGTATAAAGCAAAACGTATAAAGCAAGTGTGTGGAACAAAGCAAAAATGTAGACTTTAAAATGACGACGTATATGTCAATTACATACCTAGTTAGAAATAGTTCCGAGTCATTACACCATAACTACATCTACACAATTTGATAATATTTACATAACTATTGAGCACTCACCACACTCACCACTGAAAACTGTTAGAAGCAAGAATTTAGGTTTGATACCCTTTTTAACCGGCTTCAAAAAGAGGAGGATAGTCTCGTTTCGATTTTATTTTTATGAATGTTAGACGATTACTTTTAAACAAAATTAAGAAAGAGGAATTTCTTAACTCGTTTGACAATAGATTTGACAGTGAATTTCATAATTTTTTCGTTGATCAGCCTTTCAGAAACCGGCCGTTAGATTACGTGTTTAGGTTGTCATTTTATATTATTTGACGATGTAAAATGACCAAAATAAAGTGTATAACATAGAATGTAGGTCCCGGATTAATTTAGTAAAGATCTGACCGTTACTTTCGAAGACAGACAAGGGAACTCTTCAAAAAAAATATAGCAGATGTCGTACGATTGCGGCAATCACTTGTGAATGCATCGTTTGTACTAATTTATAACATAACACTTATTTGGAATTTATATAATTATGTATCGTAACTAGATGATAACTAGTAGACGTAACAAACCCCTACCCCGTGTCTAGTTGTTTGGTGGGCCGCGCGGCCGGGCTTCTATCACACATTTATGTCTAAAACGGCTTAAAACTGTGGAGAAGGTGTGTAGTAAAATTTCAAGCTGTGCGTGACAGAATACTTCAGATTTATATGCATACTATATGTATTACCATGCATTACTTACAAAATAAACTGCACTTCATGTATATCTGTTTGGCCTTATGGTTAGCGGGTAGAGAATGCATGAAGCTCGCCATTTGTATCGTAATTTTTATTGTGGTCAATAAACTTTAAATAGATATAAATAAATAAACAACGCCTTGTCATATATGACCCTTGGAATCTCATATTCCTGATTTAGCGTCCTGTGATTTCATTTTTTATCTCGTCTTAGTAGCTAAAGAAAAATATAAAAGAAAAGTTTGATTCTAGCGCAGAAAAAGCTGTGGCGGCATTCATAATAGAATTAGGGAGTTTGGATTTGTGGTATCAATATTGACAAAAGTGTTTTTTGTTATGGTTAGTTTAGACTTTAAGACGACTGGGACTTTGTAAAAATATAGTAGGTACTTACTTATATTATGTCATTAATAAAATTGTTCTTTATCTTTAAATTCTACTGAATCTGCGTAGCTACGTCTGCGACGGGTTGTTTCCATAAAATTTGACTGGAATTATTTATCCTATTTTCGAAACCTTAAATAATAATTTGTAAGAATACTAGTTTCAATACATACTTTTATATTCACATCACAATGACTCAGTGATATTTGTTAAAACCATATCGATAATATCGATCGAACAATATGTGACTCGCAGAGGGAGCGCGCGGCGTGGCGGCGTGGCTGCGGCGGTGGTGGCGCGCGCTGCTGGCCGAGCTGGTGGCCACGGCGCTGCTGGTGCTGCTGGGCATCGCCGCCACGCTGCCCGCGGCCGGCGCGCCGCAGCCCCTCACGCACCCGGCCCTTGCCTTCGGGTTTATGGTGCTCATGAACGTCGAGGTTACATCTTTTTAAATATCTATTATGAACATCCTGTCGTCGTTATTATGCTGTTACCGCACCGCTTCTAGCCGACGCTTCGGTGTGAACATTTTTGGGTTGGGAAAATTCACCGAGGGGCACGAGCGACTTGTGGACTTCGAAAATGCGAGTATGTTCGCGAATTCCCTGTGAACGAATCCAAGGGGAGATCGGCCACGTAGCCGACTTTATCACGAGAATAGAAAATAATCCTAGGAAGGTTGGAACTCTTCTCTCGGTTCCATCGGTAGGAACAATAAAATTATGAACGCACTCATTCTTCACAGTATCGTCGGCAAAGTGTGCCGTGTATCCTAACAGACGGATCCGTCTGAACAGAAATATAAAATTCCGCAGGTGTTCGGTCCGGTGTCGGGAGCGCACATGAACCCCGCGGTGACGCTGACGGCGCTGCTGGACCGGCGGCTGGGCGTGCTGCCGGCGCTGGCCTACCTGGCGGCGCAGCTGCTCGGCGCCGTGCTCGGGTTCGCGGCGCTGATGGGCCTGGCCGGGGGGACCCGGCCCGTCGGGGGCGGCACGGCGCCGGCCGAGCATCTCTCGCACGCGGCCGCCGCCGGCGTGGAGGCGCTGCTCACGGGGTCGCTGGCGCTCCTGTGCTGCGCCGTGTGGAGCGCGCACGACCGCGACGGGCCGGACCGCTCGGTCCCCGTCAAGTTCGGCCTCACCGTCGCCGGCCTCGTGTACTCGGGGGTACGTATTTGTGGTTAATTTGCAGCCCCGCCTACCGTACGATATTTATTTACGCTGAATTTACTTTCGCCCAAGTGCACTATTATTTTTGTCCTGTGTTCGATGCACTAAAATAAGTATGCCGCTTGGAGGATGTATTTGGAGGTTTTTATGTTTAATGCCTCTTAGGCGACATCCTGCGTGGAAGATCTTGAGCGTCCTGACGAATGCTAAGCGGTGTGATGAGGTTCAAACTAGACTGAACGCGATCGCGAACTCGATGCTCGGCCATCGTTTTTTTTTCCTGAAATTTACCGATTGTCTTAATGATAATTATTTACACTAAATTATTAGCTACTCAAATTAAGATGCTAGCGCTGTTATTTGTTTTTTATTTTGTGCGAAGTTCATCGGTTCAACTAGTATATCGTGTAAATTACGTAATTCTCGATACTTCAATATGTTTTTCTAAGCATTCATTGGTATTATATCTATCTCACTTATCATATTTAATATTTGTTATTTATCAAATCAATTCATGGATCCATGAAAAATATACATTGCACACCCCATATTTAAATTGATTACTCAAACCTATAATGTACTGAGGAGTTTCTTTAGCTGTTTCTTCTTCTCGATATTAAAGCACCTTTTCTAAGCAGTGATAGAATAAAACAATGACCTGCATAAGTGTGTAGAGAAATCCGACAAAAGTCGTCGCGTCAGCTACAAGCGTGGATATAGCAGATACACTTTTGTTACATAATCGACCGTAATCGAACAGAATAACAATGATTTAAGTCATAAGTATGTAATATTTGTGTATGAATTATTAATCAGCGGGGAAGTTCATATTTAATACAAATGGATTTAAGTACTTACAAGAAACATTTAAATAAAAATGAAAAGATAAGTCTGTCTGATAGATAAATGTTCACGGTCGCCCCAAAACATCAGCATCACGGAGGCATTGCCGATCAAGAAAGAAGAAAAGAAAGTCGTGACTCCCGAGCCCACAGTCGTCTCACGGCTCTTCCTGCCGGCAGGGTGGGAGCTGGCCCAGCGGCGCCACAGATAGATAATGATACCATAAAAATCACTGAATAACAATATTGATAACATTGTAATCTTCACACGACGTAACGAGTCGTTCGACCGGCAACGCCTCGGTGATGCCTTCGTTTTATTTCACTTGAAAAAGATTTTCCCTAATCGAAGATGTTTCGTAGAGATAATAACATAACATTATCTTCTCAATAAATACGAAGACTTATTTGCGTTCCCCATTGTGTTTGGCGAGAATGCGGCGCCGGCGTGCGACAGCGCTCGCTATCAGTCAGGACAAACAACAGGGAGCTACCGGAGCCAGCATCTATCACGACTTCTCATTGTGTAAACGGCAAATATCGAAATAACCTTATCAATTATTCATGTTAAATCCGGTCAACGAGTGTGTGGAGCGAGCCACGTGCAGCGGAGGGTTCCGTACTAGTTACGGCCTTACATTACGTAACTGTCTTTTTAATTCTTATTGGAAATTACAATCCCTTCTTTCATGTAACGCAAGTAGTTAAGTAAGGAGTTGTTATACTGTACTGTGTATATACTGAATTCGACCGTAAACGTTGTATTCATAGGCAGGTATCTACATGTTTGTCGTGCACAATAATTTTCTTATTTTAGTTTCAACTAGTGGCCGCCCACGACTTCGTCGGCGTGGAAGTCGATTTCCCGTAGGAATGAGAAGTTCTCCCGCGTAAAAAAGTGTCCTATGTGTTATTCTGAAGTATAACCTATATTACTGTAAAGTTAAATCCAAATCCGTCCAGTAGATTTTCCGTGAAAGAGTAACAAACTTTCGCATTTAAGAAAGCTTCGAACTGCTAAGCTATCAGGAGTTACACATGTTATTGTGAGTCAACTATAAAAGATAGACATAATTATGCTGTCGTGGGATATTTTTTATATAATTTTAAGGAAATCTTTTCCGTCGTACCTACATGATTTCGGTGTAGCTTTAACCATTAAGGTTGCAAACGCGACGGAAGCCTAAAAATGGAGTAGCGCAGGAGTATGAAAAATAATTGTACCACGTTTCGTTAAAATCCGTCGAGTAGTTTTTGTTTCTATAAAGGTTATACAGATAGACAGACAGACAGACAAAAATTTTACTGATTGCATTATTGACATCAGTATCGATCCCTAACCACCCCCGATAGTTGTTTTGGAAATACATATATTTAATGTACAGAATTGACCTCTCTACACATTTATTATAAGTATAGATAAGTACAGGGACAGCGTGTGACGTTGCAGGGCCACCTGACGGGCGCCAGCCTCAACCCCGCGCGCAGCTTCGCGCCCGCGCTGCTGGACCAGGGCTTCCGCCAGCACCACTGGGTGAGCTCCACCACTATCTGTATCATACACATTTTTGTCCTACTTCAAATGTTACAAAAACATAGCTTTCACTGTACGCGTGGACAAAAATACACTTCGATGAGAAATTCGATAATGGTAACGTTCACTTCGTATATTACGATAAATCTACGTTTTAAAAGTCCATTTTTCCTAAATTATACCTAACAGAAAACGAATGAATACAAGCTTTCTTCATTCTCTAATGTACGCATGTCAAACATGGAATTTTACATGTTATTATACCTACTACGAAACAAAATTCAAACGATTCAAGAGTTATGAAAAGAGGTATAGGTACTGAAGTGCAGAAAATTACAAAATATATACCAGAAAACTATTACAAAAAGGATGAAAGTCGACGCTTTAAGTTTCGCTATGAAATTAGAATGGAAGTAGGCCCGCCATGGATTCCTGGAGTCTACTTCAGGGTACAGGTGGGAAGACCACTTGCACGATGGAAACGCGACATTCCACTACATGTGGCACTCTCTGGAGGAGGTCTTTATCTAAGAGGGGTTCTTGCAAGTTATTTATATGTTGCTACTATTATTTATTCAGTACTGAAATTATAACATTTCAAATTAATTTAAATGACTATAATGCATTACTTCTGTTGTAATTATTTTGCGGTGTTTACTAATCCCTTTGCAACGCAGGTGTACTGGGTGGGGCCGCTAGGTGGAGCCGCATTGGCCACGCTGCTCCACAGTGTACTGCGCGCGCCGCCGCCGGCAGCACCTCGCGACGTAGAACTTCCGCTGCAGGATAAACCCGCCTAGCTGCCGCCGCAAATTGCACGCAACAGTCATATCATACCGTTATTGTGCACTGGACGAAACTGGGCTACGTTGGCTGTCGTCTGTCTGCACTTGCTTAGGTACTTGGTAGGTATATAATAATTATGATTGGATGCCAACGTTGACACGTGTGTACAACTATGTTGATTTTTGTACATTGTATGTTATCTACGAATTTATCTTTATTAAACCTTGAATGCCCCAAAATGTGCCAAATAATAATATATTCCTTTGAACTATTTCACGTTGAATACTTAATATTATAATGTAAAAATAAGAATTTTGTTATTAAACTATTATGTTCAGCATTGTGTCTAATTACTCACGATAATCCCTGCGGTGAAAGTTGAAACTGCGATTACAAAAGATCAACCTCGAAGTTTCTTACCGCTTCTGCTTCAGAGAGCGCTCATCAGATGTTAAAGCGATAGGCCGTAGTTTGACTGATGAAAATAAGTTTTAAAAAGCAAATGCGATTAAATAAAAAAACAATTGGTACTCGGTAAACTAAAACAAAGACGTCAGTTGCAGAACCAAATATGACTAATGAAACGATTTGCCGTTCCCCTGGATGGATATCAATTGTTAATTATGTAAACATGAGCCGTAACAATGCCAAACTCTAACTCTGAAACAACTAGGATTTCTATGTTAATAGCCTACATACTTACGGGCACCATATAAAGTGGTGAATGGCTGTCGCTGTCGTTGATGTCAGTTAGTTTAAGGAGTAGGGTGAGTGACTGAAACTACGTATTTATTTGATCGTGTCATAGCGCAAGGGTCACTGTCTCTGATGGTATAAATATGCACACACTACAAATTAAACTAATATCTACTTATATCAATAAATAATTTTAAATTTAAATTGCAAAAATTTCACTTGTTTGTAATGCTGCCATATCGACATCTGTTGTTATCGCCGAAAACTATGTGAATAGCGTCATCGTGGCCCCCGCTGACAACAGGACAACTAACCAATAAGATGAGCCGGTCGTTTTTATAATATGTCTACTTTGTACTATAGTAGTGTACTGTGTTGCTTGCCCATCGAGAATTTTCTTTTATGTTGTAAGCTCGCAAACGGGCAGACAGACCACTTGACGGTAAGTGATCACAGTCGCTCATAGATATTAACAACACCAGGGATGTCACTAACGCGTTACACTTCATGGAAGGGAAAGAGGGGAAAAACAGGGGCAGGCGAAACACGACGTCGTCAGTTCACGTTTGATTTACAGTGGAGGGTGGTAGCTGACCAGTCAGATCGTGAAGGTCTTACCACCGCTTGGAGCGGGATACCTTTGGGACTAGTCTAAACTAGGCAGTATTGAAAACTTAGAGACTTCCAAATAGAGACCGAGCACCGCTCGCATATGAAGCTGACTCTGGAGTCGGAGAAAGCATTAAACCCTAGGTTAGTTAACAGTAGCTACCATTAAGTTTTGTTGGATTTAATATTAAGACGATAATCCTTGGCCCTGTACGGATTGCTATACTTCACACACCATTCAGATTAGAGCAGAAAACTGTTAGCTCCGTGAGCTTTCTTGTATTGTTTCTTACCGTAAGTGTACATCTACAACTCCGAATGAAATATGGCAAGAAGTTGTGGGTCGTTATGTATGGGGGAGCAAATATTTAAAAATAACAGTAAATTTAAAGTTATTAAGTTTATTACGAATTAAATTAAACTAGACAATATATTTATAGACTTAGGTTCTCATAATCGCTTGAGGATCCGACGGCGGTCCCTCGCCGGGCCGCGGCGCTCGCGCTTGGCGCGCGGGCCCTCGCCCTCCGCCTCGGCCCCCTCGCCCGCCTCGCCCTGCACACACACACACACACATACATGCAGATAACAATTATATGACATAGGTAACAGCACGGTCATTCCACAAGTCTAATATCAATCATTTATAATAATGGGGGACCCGCCCTCCCTTCGACTAAAGCTTTTGTACATTCCTGTCGAACTGCGATGGCCTGGAACACAATCATTCTGCCAAGCCAAGTTGTTGTTAAGGCATTAATTATATTACTTTTTATCGAAGTATAAACCATAACATAGTATTTTTTGTATAAATGACCAAGCTAACCCACCTTATTCTATCAACCTAATTGCTACACCCTATTAGTCATGTGTTCTACTCGTAAATGTAACAATTTTTGTACCACGTCCTGTCCGACGCCGAGCGACTACCTACGTATTAGTTCCATTCGGTGTAGTGTCCGAATCATGAATTTATGTGTATTTATTTCAACCCGACCCGTTGTAAAGAAACAGACATAAATGTGATTTTTCTCTTTTTCGAGTATTCTTTGATAATTCACATACAGAAATAGCGTTTATTAATGATTTTTTTTTAGTTCCATTTTAAATTTATTAATATTGCTAGTATTTCGAAGAAATGCGGGGACTTTATTACAAATTTTTGCTGCCAAGATTCGTTTTTACAAATAAAATTACTTCATCTATATCCATACTAATAATATAAAGCTGAATAGTTCGTTCGTTTCAACGTGCTAATCTCAGGAACTACTGAACCGATTTGAAAAATTCTTTTAGTGTAAGATTGTCTTTTTTATGGGAAAATTGTATCAAGCGAGAAGACATGTAAAGCTTAAAAGAAATGTGTTCGAGCCATTACATTGACGCCAAGTACAGAAAGTTGTAAACCAAATTTTAAAATTCATAAATTATTGACACTACCATCCTTATATATATTTACTAGCTGACCCCAGCAAACGTTGTTTTTTCATATAAATTCACTATTTTGATAAACATAAAAATGGTTATAGTCGGTTAACCTCAAAAGCTAGACATGGTGTCGCGGACTTTTATTTAGAAATTTAAGAGGGGAACAATTTTGTAATACATGATTTTTAAGAAACTTTCGTTTACTTATAGCGCACGCAAAGAAAGCTCAAAATTTTACCAATATCGCAATATTTTTGATTGCTGTTTCTCTCCTATTCATCTTAGCGTGATATTATATAGCGTGTAGTTTTCCTTCATAAATATACTATCTTACACTAAAATATTTTTTCAAATGGTTCCAGTAGTTCCTGAAAATAGCGCGATCAAACAATCGAACAAATAAAATCTTCAGCTTTACATTATTAGTATAGAAGTACACATATGTATATACCATCTGTAGTCCTTCAAGAGCTTCTCCACATTATCGCAAATAGGCCGTGAATATGTGCAACTGAATATACATATGTATATTGTCACACAAAATAAATATTGTTAGCATCCGTATCGTAGTAAAATGTAAATAAAGTTTAAAATGG
>DWJN01006261.1:0-10810 GCA_018248895.1 Carystus phorcus
ATTGTTCCCCTCTAAAAGATCTAAATAAAAGTCCGCGACAGCATATGTCTAGCTTTTAAGGTTAACACACTATAACCGTTTTTATGGTTATAAAAATAGTTATAAAATAATAATTTATATGGCAAAACAGCGTTTGCTGAGATCAGTTAGTATCTAATCATTGAATAAGATCATATTTTTTTAAACAAAAATTGTGAATTATCCTACTTATTTGAAATACGGTAATGACTTAGTTGCCTAGCCAATAGTAAGTTGTGAGCGCGTTTGTCGGTAATAAATAAATAAATAATAAATAACGCCACACACTCATAGCCCACACTAGGATACCCCGTGTCGTGGGTACCATGGACAACACAGAAACACAATTACACACACCCAGACCGAGAACAGAAATGTAAATTCATCATTCAAATTTTCGCCTCGCTGTGAATTGAACCCAGGACCCTTCGAACGGCAGTCCGAAGCGATCATTACGCCACGCGGGTCTTCAAATTAATGTATTGAAAAAGTACCTTAAGCGACTGCAGCGTCCCCCCGTGGAAGGCGGTGGGCGCGAGCAGCGTGGGCGGCACGCCGGCGAGCGGCCTTAAAAGCTGGTTGGTTTTCAAGAATCATCTGACATCTGACAACAGGTTTCACCCCATTGTTTAAAGAATATGTTCAACTGATAGACTCACAACGTTGATCCAGTGTTTTGTAGGAAGGAATTAATTTTCTATATCTTGCATTGAAATGCATTACAGAAGTATTTTTTGTATTTTGACACATGTAACAGGTAATATGCGATATAGATATATTATATTGTAAATAAACTAGTCGCGAACCGCGAACGAGTTGTCCTTGTAATTAAGGAGGACTAACCCCATGATGCGTATGCTTATATCGCCTTTAAAAACGAATATATAAGTTACAATTTATCTTAATTTCCAATTCATTTGAATTGTCACGGCGTATTTTAACTTTTATATATAGCTAAATAAGATTGAAATTTCTTGTTTACTTATCAACCAGGTGTGAGCTATGAAGTATTGTGTTCTTATTTAATTCCGTATTGGCCCACATCTATGTTTGAACATACATTTTAAATACTACACGGTAAATTTGCAGAATAACTACCTATTGTAATATGCACATTATGCAATTTTAATAATAGTGTCTGTAGTTAATTTAGCAATGAATAAACAGTTTATATTCGAATAATTTATATCTGTATTATAAATTTTATGAATGTTAAATGTATATATTACCGTGTCGGAAAGGTGCCAAATAGGAGAGGAACGACGATTTCTATTGTATATTTATGTATGACTTTATATTACCTTCATAAAATTCTATATGACCTACATGATTAATGATTCCAACAAGATGGTATCTATACATTGAAAATAATTATATAAGGTTGTTCGGAATAACTACTTTGAATTCCATTGTGCCAGTAAAAATCATTAAAAAAAAACTTCCCGCGCATTTTGACTTGAGTTGCGCGCCGCGAAAAATTAAGAATAGGAAACGGAGGTTGATGCGACGCGGTGAAAAATTTATAACGCCCGTGTATCGGTCGCATGTATTTTGTTTTATAATTAATAAAAGTTATTGAATTATTCGAAGTAACATAAATACTTCCATGTTTAACATGATAATTGGTCTCAACAAGAAAGAGATACATGTTGGAAGTTCTTTTTAGAGTTTACAAATTTTGTTTTGATTAGTTTTTTGTATCTGTAGCAATAATATATATTTTTTTTACTTTTTAAACAAATATTTTATACAAAGGCATTCGCCTCGTAAAATAAAACTGACCTTTAAACGTTTATTCTATTTTCACAAAAAGGTATGTAAAATATTTAATTATTATTCTAAACACACGGACCGGTTTGGTAATATTCACGAATCTCATAGCTTGATTTTGTTTACCATTGTATCTGTACTCGGTGACTGAATAAGTTTACGAATAAGAACTATTTTACTGTGGCTTTATTTAGATAGCTAAATAGTTAACAAACGATTTGACGTATCCCGTGATGGCATATGGTCACCGTCAGCTTGGACATCAGTAGGACATATAGTACGATCGGTTTGTCAGTCAAGAAAAACGGGAAGAAAAAGACTGGTGACAAATACAAATCTGTTATGTGAATATCTTTACACTCGTATTCTTGTTTGTGTGACAGTTTTTCTCTTATACGGTTGAACAGATTTTCATGAAAGTTTTTGTTTAAACTTATTCAAGAATGATCCACAAATTGATCCGATAAATAATGCCTTTTTATAACATCTGCCTGGTCCGTCAATCTTTACTTATTATAAAACTGCAGAGTTTGGTTGACCGCGCTAAGCCCAGGAACTGCTAGTTCGATTTGAAAAATTATTCTTGTGTTGGATAGTCCGTTTGCTTCGGAAGACTATAGGCTATATAACATAACGCTACAACCAGTAAGAGCTGAGAATTGATATGAAATGTTACAAAAACGGGATAAATTTTCGATGGTAATACGAAGCTCGCCGACTATACTAGTATAAGTATATATTACTAGATGAACCAGCAAACTTTGTTTTGTCATATGAATTATTATTTAAGAACTATTTTTATAACCATATAATTGTTATAGTAGGTTAACCTTAAAAGCTAGACATATGTTATCGCGGACTTTTATTTAGATCTTTTAGAGGGGAATAATATTGTAATACATGATTTTTGAGTAACTTTACCGTTTACTCAGCGCACGCATGGAAAGCTGAAAATTTTGCCGTTTTCGCAATATATTTTATTGTTGCTCCTCTCCTATTCATCTTAGCGTGATGTTCTATAGCCTATAGCCTTCCTCTATAAATTGACTATCTTATACCAAAAGATTTTTTAAAATCGGTCCAGTAGTTCCTGAGATTAGCCCGTTCAAACAATCAAACAAACAAACAAACTCTTCAGCTTTATATATTAGTATAAGATACTGTCAAATACCCGTTTGTCGGATTTGTTTTCTCCAGCATACTATATGAATCTATGGATGTATGTTAAAAATTACTGCCCTCGTCTTAGTAATAAACTGTGTAATAAACGATCTTGATGTTATAATCACGTTTTTTCCTTCTTTAACAATATTACCACACGTAATCAATTATTTCTCTATATAAATCAAATAGGTACAGTCAAAGGCAAAGATCAGTTTTTGTAGCTACCCAAATGACACGCAAATATGTATTTTTTATTAATAATGTGTTACAAGTAAAACAAATTAATTTTACGTATACCAGATTATTTTTGTAAATTATTAGAATGAATAATAAACAAAGGTATTACCTTTTTACGGTGTCTATTGATTCATAATTCCATGTCTATCACTGACCAGCAACACGCAACTAATCTTTGGTCTTCTTACAAAAAAAAATCTCTTTCGAATGCAACCTATGCAATGCAATAATTATTAGAATCATGTTATTTATTTATTTATAAATTCACCAATGGTTACTAGTCAATAGTTACGCTAAAATTAACATTCTAATTAGTGAACGACACAACGACTTAAAGGTAAACATGACATTCAACGATAAAACGGACGAAAAAAAAGGTAAATATAAAAAATAAAACATTATTACGTGTATCAAAACACTTATGAGTTAATGTATCTTACAATGTTATGCTTAAATGTAACAAAACTCATACAGTTTATGTCGATACCAAAATGATAATGTAATAGTACAGGTAGGTACCTATTCATTATTTCTTCCTTTTAAATTTAATTACCGTACCTACCTTACTTTTGACAATGATGACAATGACATACACGATAAATGTCATCTATGTCCCGACTGTCATTTACCTATGTCAGACTGACTCCCGACTGTTGTCACGTCGTAATAGGGATGTTAACACACTTAACACTTGTCTCAATTTAATATATTTATATTATGTTTAATCGATTGTTTGTAATATTAAAATACCTTAAATCTTATTTTTTGAGGTTTAAGAATCTTTATTACTTAAAAGAATCAGTCATTCACTTACATGAGAAACTTATATTTATATTTATTTATAGTAATAAATTAAATACATTCGTTTTAAATTGTTGTAAATTTTCCTGATGGCCACGTGACGTCTAACGTCAATCAAAGAGTATGACGTCATAAACCGTGATGCAAGCGGTAGTAAACAAACAAGCTTGTACTAACTATTATCTACCACGAAAAATTTCACATTTTGTTAATGTCATATTCAATAAATAAATCATCAACGAAGACAGTTATAACTTACTAAGAATAGACCAATAAGAAAGCAGTTTTTATGTTTATAATCAGTAATAAATCGGTTAACGGTATTATAAATTATACTTTGATATAATATTACAAAAAAACTGAAATAAAATTGATCTTCACAAAAATAACAAAGTAATTTTTAACTCTATTGAAGCAGATTATAATACAAACCCCAATACCGGTAAACCATGACAGCCTAAGACGCAACAGAAGCTGTTCGATTAGTGATAGGTTTTAACGTAACAGTTATATTATCAATATTATAAATATTAATGGTATTATTATGTTTTCGTGAACCCCTTCTGGCCATCACCATACTTTTGTGTTGGTCACCAAACAATTAGTTGTGTCTCAGCTGGAAGCTTCTTTCTTGGCGGGCAACATATAAGTGTAGTATATTATAATTATATGCATAAGAGGACAGATTTCATTTTATGACACCTGTATGTATCGTCATTTTTGTATTTTGTTTTGATCATAAATGTGTGTTAAACTTTTACACCAGCACATCGATATCATCTTGACTTTCATCCTTGAGAAATATAAATGTAAAGTAGGTATGTATCATAGCCGTCTGGACCGATTAGATTAATGAGGAGCCTAGCCTGCACTTCCTTCGTTTCTTTATAAACACCTGAAACCTTTAAAAATACGCAAAATTGCTTATACCACTTGCACCCAGCGTCGGCCCACCCTCCAGAATTAGCTCCGCTGGCGGCCGTTCGTGTTCCATATTTGTTTCGGATATATACACGGTGTTAAACCACTCAAGTAAGAGCAAACGTAATTACTCATATGTTGATTTAAAAATCCCATCGCTGTCGCCATGTAGTGAAATAATAAGTGCACGGTTAAAAACTGTTTATTTTTTACAATGACGGTACATACAGGCGTGATAAATAAAATCTACCATGTTATGATTATATAATATACTACAATATCTTTATTGTTGATGCCCATTGACAGCGACATATAAGAAAATTTATTACAGTTAATGCTGGATCGCAGAACTCACTCCTAGAAAGGTAGCATTTTTGTTGCAGTTGGAGAGTGGAGCTCGTCTAGCAATAGCAAGTGATAACCACTTTTTTTTAATGAATATTTATACTATTTGTAACGTGAATAAATAACTTATTTGGTGTTTTAATCGAAGTAGAATCGCATATTGGTACGGTGTAGTATTTTGTAATCATTTTTAAATATTTTCTCAGAATAATCTCAAATTTACAAGATCAATAGACTGTTATCAACGTGCTATACTGAACTGACGCTAGTATTCTATCGCGGTTTGTGACAAATATTGACGTTTTTGGTTCGAAATTTGATAATAATATTTATTTGTCAAATTATATTTGAATATTGATGTTTTTCGCTGTTACTGTACTTTTTTTATAATTATTAATAATTCTATTTACAAAATAAAAGCAGATCCTAAAATTAGTTCCCTACCCTATTACGGTTATGACTGTCAGAGTTTAGATTACTAGCTATCTAGTGATCTGTGGAACAGTCAGACGGTTCAGTAGATCTAAACTAAGTAGTAAACAAAGTCCAAAGTCCCCTCTTAAGAATATTTATGTGTCCCTTTCTATACTATACCTAGTTTGTGTTCCATTCTAAACAAGTCAACCGAACTTATATGACCACGTAACTTACAATTTATAAGACAATATTTATAAATTGTATATTTTAGACATTTAATTATACTGTGACTTGACTATCTCATACAGGTTTTATTTGACCATATATCACGTAAGTAACATTTACATACCATTTGCGAGATTATCCAAAATACTAAATACACAATTAATATTTAGAGAAAATAATACTAATTACAGTCTATAAATGATAAGTTTAACGACACATTAGGTTTGTTAATGTTCATTATGATTACAGTATTAAAAATGCAAGTATTATGTGAATAATAATTAATTAATATATTTTGCGTTGATGCACACATTTGTCATAATAAATTTGTTAAAGTATTATTTGAAAATAATGCTTATATTTTTTAGTGTGCAATTAGTTTTATCAAATTTTACTTAAGAATAATAATTAATATCATATTAATGATCGGTATTTTTCTCCCAGGATGTTTTCTCTAAGTCGTGTAGCAAGCAATGTGAAACGATTGGTTCCCATTGTTCGACCATTAGCAAGTCAAGCCGGCCCTCTGACAGACCTCAAAGTGGACAATGATGGCGTAGCCATTCTGACGATGCAGCGGATGCCTGTAAACAGTCTCAATTTGGACCTGCTACAAGATATGAGTAAATATCTAGATGAAGTTGCTAAGAATAAAGCTAGAGCAATGATTTTAACATCGGTAAATATAAACTATACAACACCATTACTTCATACATTTTTGTATTGCATATAGTAACATAAATTTTGAATAATTAATGTATTTAATAATCTAACAATGACATAATAAATGAATGGCAGAAATACTTTGCTGAATATTTATAGTGTATTTAGCAAAGTTTTTCTAAGCCTTATTATAAATATGCATAAACTTTATACTAATGGACAGTTGTAACCATAAATTAAAAAATATCCAATTTACCACTAGAAAATAATAATAACATAAATATTGAATATAAATGTTTGCTTGCTTTTGTTCTGTACATATTTGTAAATGTATTAAAATATTAGTTGTTCTTTTTATTCAGGCTTCCCCAACAGTCTTTTCCGCTGGTTTAGACATTATGGAAATGTATAAGCCAGACATGAAACGGGCTGAAACATTCTGGTCCACATTGCAAGACGTTTGGCTGAAGCTCTTTGGTTCCCCTTACATCACTGCCGCAGCTATCAATGTTAGTATAAATTGTTACAATATGGTATGCATCTAACATATAACGCTTTATCGCCCAAGACTACATCACCGCTTACCATCAGGTGGGACTGTAGTCAAGCATTAACCTATAATTATTAAGAAAAAAAAAACATTTTATCTTGTGAAAATTTGCTGCACACCAAATAAACTTCTATTTATTAAAGTAGAGGGCTTAAACCTAATATCACATTTAAGGGATTTGGGAGGGAAATTTAATAATGTAGTGAATTGTGGCAGTTCTTAATATCTTATTTATGTCTTTCAAGTTGGCACTCCATCAGCATATCTTTAGAGTAACATTTGCATAATTTTACACGGTCATTTGAGGAATCTTTCATTAAGAAAATAGTTTTGTTAATATTTTAAAACATTTGACCAACACATAAAACAATTTTTTTTTTAATTTGAAAATATTTTTTATTTATCTCAGGGTCATGCGCCGGCTGGTGGTTGCCTTCTATCGATGTCTTGTGAATACAGGACAATGGTTACTGGAAAATTTACCATAGGACTCAACGAGACAGCTTTGGGCATTATTGCTCCCAACTGGTTTATGGACACAATGTGCCACACTATCGATACTAGACAAGCGGAGCTTGCTCTCACTCTTGGCAAACTGTTTCCTGTTGAGGAAGCGTTAAAGGTATGTTTAGTATATAAAACAGTATATTATATTGTATACATCAAACAATAAACAAAATTAACAACCCTTTTTTTAGATGATAACATGTAATTAACAAGCTTTAAATCTTGAAATATATTTTTGATTGTTATATAAAATAATCATAATCGTAAGTGCCTAAAATAATGCATTTATATAAATTTTATTTGATTCCAGGTGGGCTTAATAGATGCAACTGCCAGCGACAAAGACGATGCCGTAGCCAAATGTAAAGCCTTTATTAAGACATTTGACAGGATACCTCCCATGGCTCGCTCTATTACCAAACTGAAGATTAGGGAGGCTCCCCTTAGAAGGTTGCAGGAGAATAGAAAGCAAGATGTACAAGAATTCCTACAGTATCTTCAAAATCCTAAAGTACAACAAGGATTAGAAATGTATTTACAAGCCATGAAGAAGAAAGCTGCGGCTGGAAAATAAGTTTCTTGTATGAGATGGTAAGGCCGGATGTGATATATCTGTACCAAGAATGAGCATTCTCATTTGTTGAAAACTGCTTCAAAACATGACTTCATATTAATTTCTAATGCCCTTCATATAGTATTATGGATGCTTCGGTATTAAGCAAACCTGACATCAATGATACTTAGTTTCTAGATACTATTAATCCGGTCTGTCTTATTTTCAATATAGATTTTATTAAAGTGTCAAAAGTGAGTATTTAATATAATGAAAATTATACCAAGTGCTGCTAAAAATAATGCTCAATAGCTACTATTAAAGTATGATATTGAAGTTATACCTATCAGTAACCATATCAGAAAATGTTATAATAGTCTCACTGAAAATACTGATGTAGTCTGTTCCTTAGAACGCATTTTATTCTCGTTTCTTACGAATTTCTTCAAACAGAATTTTTCTGTAATAACTTACTGTTTTCAGTGGAAAGATATTTTATGAAATTACTACTAAACTGCCATATTTTTTAATTTTCCGTTTTATATATTATACGGTAATGTGTTATGACTCCTTGATAAAAGTGTATGCTTGACAATAATCAAATCTGTTGTGTAAAAAGAACTACTTATTAATCTTTGCACTTCTCTTGAAGTTAATTTTATTATAAGTCGAAAGTACATGTCAATAGAGTGCTAATAAATGAAAAATATTTTCTCAAACTTTTGTACCCAAATTTACAATATTTACTCAATTTGTGCCTTATTTTCGCGCTCTTAAAACAATGATGTAAAATGAATCTATTAGGTACTATAAATTATTTTTATAAATTATGACAAAGTTTTAAAATGGAGCTTATAATAAATGTTATATTAAAATTGTATTTTGTCTTTTATTTTATAAAAAAAATGCAAATACATATCATACGTTATTCCTTTTTGCTTTTTCCATGTGGTGGCAACGCGTTAGTGATGCCATCACATGCCGATAAACGCATCTTGTTTACTACACGATTACGACGTCAACCTTGACGCCATATTGCTTTTGACGTTTTGGCGGGTTTTTAAATTAAAAATTTCAAATTGGATTTTTATACTAATACAGGAATAAAACTAACGAACTGATGTCAGTATTAAATATTTTTTAATTTGTTCATCATCAAAAGTCATCGCCAAGTAAAGCGGCAGTCTCAGGGTCGACAGTTTCAGTCATACTCATTTGCATGTCCGCCCACTCTTCTCTCTGGTTGTCTATGTAGTAGTATATCTCAAGGATCCTGTCTCGATTGCGTTTTACTTCGTTGCTGCAACCAACGAACATCTTCAGTAAGTAGGTACATAAAAGTTGCATGAGGAAGGCTTACCCAAAAAAAAATTCATACAAAAATCCAAGACAGTGCGTTTTAAATGCACCTGGTACTCATAATTTTAGTATTCACACTAATATTGTGCCCCGGTTACATGGATTTTTATGATTAGGTCGAACCGTCGAACTATCTAAGCACTACTAAAAATAAAGAAACCGTTGCTTTTTAAATGGTGAAATTATTTCTAGGGTACAATGTAGTAGTAAGAACTTTAAATCTAAGTACTCACTCATTAGTCCCCTGTACGAGATCATCCCGCCAGTTGTTAGCTCGGGTCATCAGCAAGTCTTCGCGGGCGTCGATAAACCTCATATGGTTGTCGGACGACTGAGCTACTAGATTCATCATCAGATCTCTATCCATCATTATCTGTAGATGTTATGGCTATAATTTAATGACTATAAAATAAAAATCAATAGTCTATTGCTAATAAATATTTTAATAAAAACACTTATAGCCCCTTACTAGAATTCCAGAAAACTCATTATTCAAATTCCCGCCGATTATCAATCTCGTACGGTAACTATTGCGCCATAAAGCTAATTCGTTAAATAATAAGTTTAAGTCTTATTTCTAGATAATTTATTTTTATGTACTAAAAAGACGATTCAATTATTCAAGAATCATTTCAGAGTACCCTTCGAACTTATAAATTGTATGACGGTAGTGTGCAACCGCAACCTTCAATATTAATACTCGTATATCAAATCAATCAAGGATTATTAAACATGACACTAATTTTAATGGTTGAAAAGTGTATTGCTTCTTTTTTATGTAGATAAATAGCCGGCTGACGAGCTAACGGTCGTCGATGCATATCTGTCAGTATATATACCAATATTCTCTGTGGACATCAGTAACATTAAATGTGTCTCACAAGCCCCAGCTAAACACGATTAATCCTTTTGTGATAATCTCAAGCAAATGAGTTGTAACTAGCCAGCCAGACAAACTGCATGAAAAAATACCGGCTATAATAACTTTTAAGCTTTTTGTGCCCACTTATATTACGGTACACAAAAAAATACACTAGGATTTAGGAAATTTTTAATTTTATACTTATAGGTAGTTATAAGTACAACTTACAGAGAAATAGTCAATTAAGTTTTTTATGTCATTCGCGCAAAAACCGAAAAAACAAGAAAAAAACCAACTAAGTGAGAGTCGGACTCACGAACCGAGATCCTGTACAAATTTCGTAAATACACACATCAAAAAAGTCTAAGCAACAAGCAAAATTAACAGAAACTATAAGTTTTAATGATTACTTTCTTAA
>DWJN01006262.1:0-10810 GCA_018248895.1 Carystus phorcus
ATCAAACTGGACACGGTGTGCAAAATTAGATTAAAATCGGTTAAGTAGTTTAGGAGTCCATCGCGGACAAACACCGTGTAACGTACTTTATATATATTAAGAATTAAGAAATTTCCAATATACGGTATATCCATGACAAACGCAGTCCTAGTCTACTGAATGATATGAGGTGGAGGACAGGTGTGGTACGACTCGCGCGCATAAGTCCAGCCGCGGCGCACCGCCATTTGCGTCGGAACGCTTCGCAGCCGCATTTGCTTTGAATTACTTATTTTGGGGCACTATTTACTGTGTATGAGAGAGCAAGAGACCGCGACCGCTAGTCTTCCACATTTTATAAGAACTGACAGTTTCTCTGTGCATGTCCCGAACGGAACTAACAACCATCAGCGACTAAGAAGTTTGGATCATATTTACCCGAACAAATTTTAATAACAAGTGGTAAAAGTGCATAAAACAGTACTTCCATATTAATTTGAAAGTGAGACGTAAGTTGAAAATTTAATTACGGTGTAATACCTGTCGTAACTTAAGGTGCAATACGTAAAATTATATACTATGTAAGTGTTCATCAAAATGAATGACGTATTGAATTTTTCTTCTTTTCGTCTTTCTGGCAACACGTTAAAACTATGTATTAAAATTAATATTTTTTTCATCTCCAATTGACAGTATCAACAAAGCAGATTTGTCAATAGGCAAAATGCTCTTTTTCAATGAGCTGATACAGCGTTCTAGGGAGATCGGTTGGCTTGGCTCTGGTTGGCTCGGGTCGGCTCGGATTGGCTCGCTATGGCAGCGGTGTTACATTTCTCTCCAAGCCACCGTAATCCAAGCTCCATACTCGCTGATAGTTGTTACCTGTATTGAGTGTGTTGAGGGCATGCACAGAAAAACTCTCAGCTTTTATAAAATGACTAAGCCCTGGCGGTGGCGGGCTCTGGGTACGTAAGTAAGCCACGCACAGCGATCGTTGGCGAAGCGTATAGCGAAATTTGACAGACGAATAACTCTAAGAATTTGTTGCAACGGAAACAAATACATATGTAAGTAGTAAATGAATGGTTTCATGGAAACTAATTATTTAATAAGAAAAGTAGAAGTTCTGACCCAAACTGTGGCACAAAAAAATTTAAGATTTGAAAATTTTCTAGATTTTTTTAGTCTGGTTTTTTATTGTTATTTTTTTCCAACTATTGTCTTGAAGTAATAATGCAACGTGCCTTTAGACTTTGTTATATTTTTTCATTCTATTTAAATGTAAATTAATTAAATTTTACAGTAAAATATTGTTTAACCATTACATATCCCAATCCAATGATTGGGAATCTGTCTCTCTGACTCCAAAACTATCGACAGGCCTTTATTTCGTTTTGAATAGAATATAATTATTTATTTCAAAATTTAATTTAAATTAATATGAGTGTAGCTGTTTAAGGTGACTGTTTTAAAAATGGTTAACATGAGCATCTTTATTACAATGAGTGAAATCAACTTTGACTTACAAAACTTTTATTCGATAAAGCTATAATACTACAAAGATAGTAAACTTACCTCACTCGCAGATATATCGCTTTCATATCCATTGTTACTTTCATTGTCTGTGGAAGAATGGGATGAGACTATAAAGATTTTTAAAAATAACTACACTGCGTTATTATACAACCACATCGAACTGTGATAATTGAAACAAATTAAAAATAATAATCGGACAAAATGTCAGCTTCTACATGTTATGTATTTGTGTAATATTATAATAACTAAATAATCATAGACTTTAGCTTATTTGAAATTGAGTAATTGAGTTAGCAAATATCTTAGCCATCAGGGGGCCTACCACCAACTCTTTTAAAATCATTTTAAGCTTGTATTAACATTGGTTCAATTGATATCACGAACTGCCCGAAGAATATTATTTTAAGATTGTTACAAAAAGTAAGTATTATAAGCTGTTTATAATGAAAGTAAGTCATTTTATTTCTCACCATTTAACATTATGTTTTATATTCCGGCCTTTCGTCGTAATTACGAAGCGCAGTTTTAGAACATACTCGCGTATAGTATGACAGTATATGTCATATATTATGACTTACGATTTGATAGGCTTTTGAGTAAATACAATTTCTCTAGTTTACTATATTAACGTATGATAAAACACTTCCAAAGACTTTTTATGCAGTAACTATTATGTTTTTCACTGTAATAAATCGTGTCGTATGTCAATAACCCGTTTAGAAACTTTGTAAGAACTTCTTAGTGCTAATAGAGACAGAAAGAAGGAATATTTTTCATGGGTGTAAAGTAATATGATGGCAAATTTGAACGTAATAAACGTAAAGAATGGGGAGAGGCTGATCCAAATTAAGTGCAATTTATTATTTTACCTTGTTATATCAATGTGGATATTACTATTAGAGCCACAGAATAATTGACTCTTTATGTTTTATTTTATTACTATATAATAACATAAAATATTAAGCAAACAAACGAATATAAATTATTTCAGATGAAACATGCATTTAATCAATTTATTAATTTAGGAATAGATAGGAAAAATAAAACAAGATCCAATCTCATTTAAGAACCTGTTTAATAGAAAAGGGGGCATCACATGAATAATCATATTTATACTTTTAAGTGTAATTTATATTTAAGAATGGAAATACATAAACTTTAGAGCATGGTCATCATCTAATATAAGTTAAATACGAATTTCAAAGTATTGTTTTCAAGAAGTATCTCTCCCAGCATGTTTAAGTTGAAGTGATAAATCGGTGTAGAGTCCTTTAGGAGTATCGGGAGCTGCGTTCAATATACAAATATAATCATAGTCTTCCTCTAGGGGTATCCAGAGTCACCTAAAATATTTACAAACATATGATACAGTTAATGTTAATGTTAAATATAATTCTTGTCTATGGTTATTTGAAACCTTATTATTAAGTAATGTAAATTCAACGTATAATACATGAAACTAGAATATAAATTATTTAATAGACGGGTAAATAAAATGTTGAAATTTATACCTAGATTATAAAACATTTATCCACATTTTAAATAGTATATTTACCTTTCTCGTCATATACTTGTACTTGTGAATTCAATAAGGTTTTAATTTCTCTATTGCGTTATAACAAGTTCTTTTGTAATCCGAAAACTCGTCTCAAACTCTGCTACATCTAACTCAAAGGGATCATTTTCAAGGAGCACACTAGGGGAAAACATTATTTTCGCTGTTTAATATTCCGTTTTGCCTTTTTGTTTATTTCATTGTGCTTTATGTATTAAAAAAAAACTCAAATAGGTATTTTATAATCACTGCTCTTCTCAAAATTTGAGGTAACCTATTGAGGTTATCTTCGGTAAGCTGATTGCATTACTAACATCATATAATAATTGTTATAATAACTTTTATACTGAAAATAATGTAAATCAAATTGTTACACACACTTTTTATACAAAAATGTCGAATCAACAAATGCAATAATATAAAACAATACATTTTTCATGTAAAAATGCAACTTTTTTAACACTGCAAATTTTGACGCTTTTGAAGTAAAAACAACATTGTTATCTACCTAAAACACCATTGTTACCTACCGTTTGAACGAAATATTTACCGGTGACGTCAGAAAACTTGTAACGCGAACAATGTTAAAATAAGCTTATTTTTAGGAAGGTTAGTGTGAAATATATAGAAAGATGATAATAATAGTGCGCTAAGAGTTGATAGTAAGCTCCGAGAGTGCGTGCGGTGCTCGAACCTAGGCCTCCTAACATTGTTCTTAACTTTAAACAACAAATCAATTACGAGTATTTTTTTGTAATTTATATTAAGTGTAAAGGTTTAGATTATTTACCTCGTTCATTAATTTCAGTTGAATCCGATAACTCCGATTCCAATTCGGCGACCAAACCTGGTCTAGTTTCAGGGCATCCAATGCTCATGTCGGGCATTACTTCTTCCGAGTTGTTCTGATACATCGCATTATCATGCTCAGGATTTGATTGGAGGTGTGCCTCGGGGGTGACTTGTAACTCGGGCAGAATACCCTCAGAGGTTGTAGTCGAACTTGTCATGATCACATCATATGAATAAAATAAAAGTAATTTGTACGCTTGTTTATAATTAGACGGCATTCCGAACGCTTGGAGTGGCGCTGTGGGCTGATTGTGCGTAGTCGACGTGCATCTTACACATGATAGCAAACATACCGAGGCTGGGTCGTCAGTACGCGGGTTTGACACCCACGTTGGCGGCTGAATGTGTCTGACGATCCCGGGCATATACATGCCGTAGGTCCAATTTTCTTCCACCGGTTCGTATATTTCGGGCTGCGGCTCTACCAAGGGCGGGGTATATCTGTGAGGTCCGAGGACCCTTTGCACGGTAAATGATATATTGCTATTTTTACTAGTCTCAGGAGGGTCGGGTTCCATTTTGTCCCTCGTAAGTCGCACTTAACAATTATATTTTAATAACCCCCGGTCTTGTAACAGACGGTAGGTTTGTCCCCAAATATCTTTCAGGATCTCGCGGATCTTCTACACGTACAGTGTTTGTCGTTGGAAATTTCCTAAAAAAAATATCATAATTCGTCGGTGAAAATATAAAAACATAGTAGAAAAAGAAAATGTAGTTATCAATATTATATTACAAGTACATAGACCTTCATTAGATTCTAATCTTTGTATTTTTTTTAATAAAATACGAAAATTAATATGTTCTAATATGCCTCTGTTGCAAATTGTCCTTAATGATGTGTGAGCAGTCATACTATTAACCTTATACGTATTATAATTAGTTAATTCAGAATACAATATATAACTTATAGCTAGTACTAAAACTCCACTCATGGAATTAAAAATAAACTCATATATCTTATTCCTTATATTAGTTATGTATATCTCTACATCAAAAGAAAAGGGCTACGAATAAACAAACAAAATTTTATTTTAAAAATGCTACTTTACTATTCCATATTTTATGCTATAAAAAAATTAAAATATTCCATATTTTTATACTAAAATCGTAAAAATTCTTGGTTTGTAAGTTTCCGTTATTAATAATTATTTTTTTAAAACATTGAAGACTTTTAAAACTTTCTAAGTATATAATTATATTTATTCATCAACGTATGTGAAAAATCATCGTTTAAAATCAACGTATATGATTTCGATAAATGTAAAACCAAGTAACTGAACACATGAACTATTACACATGTTCTAAATTTAAGTTTTGGAATTAAAATCACCTATCTACATCAATAATGCAAGTTAGGTGGAGTATTATATCTGAAACTGATCCCGTATATAATATAATATAAGGAATATATGTATGTACATGTCTACGTAATAAAATAACACATCACTTAATTCATAAACAACAACTGAGCAATACTTTTTACTGATGCTAAAGACAAATATAGCGATACAAATAATCAATCCTTTCTCTTTATAACAGTTGTATTTGCAATTTCTTATACTGTCACACAAAGTATTTATACGACTACCGGCCGGCTTCTGAAAGTTTTCTGAAAGTTGATTAGCAACGAAAAAATTAAGAAATTCACTGTCAAATCTATTGTCAAACGTCAATTGGGTTGCAGAAAGCATGATTATTCAGAAATTATGCGCTAATCAACGTTTCAGAACGAAATTTTTTGCAAGCCTTTCAAAAACTGGCGGTATGTCTCTCGTAGCGTATTTAAAAAACATGAAATTAATTACAAGTTTAAAATTGCAAAGGGAGACTCAAAAATAGTATGTCCATTAACTTAAAAGAGTAATTAAATATCTTATAATTTATATTTATATAGAAATACGTCATTAAAATAGAATATTTAGAACTCAGAATGGTTAAGAAAATACTGTGATAAATATTAATTCTTGTAATTTAATTGAATTTGAAAACCCATTTTAAATACCGAAGCCAAAGAAGGTCTTAATTCTTGTGATAGAATATAACGATTTATCTTATTAACTATGTATATTTATACCCATAAAATTAATTAAGGATACTAAGATATAGCTATTTTTTAATGTGAACTAATTTAATTCTTGTAAAATCAAAATTAATAATTTGTTAAAATAACTTAACAAGTTCAAACTGCAATATTAAAAACTTACTTCATTGTTACTCTTAATAAAACACATTAAAATAATAACTATCCACTAAAACAGTTAGAATCATTTAAAATATACGAGTTCCTAAAACCGATAACCTAAACCAAAATCTTTAAAAGTACTTTTAGAAACAAATAATTCACAACAATAATTTCACATGAATCAATGGAGCGCTCAGTTTATCCAATTTTATATGATGGGAAATGTTCCAATCAATAAAAATAGATCAATTGTTTTCCACTTACCTAATTTATGTACACATTCACTAAACCAGTTTATCACTTCAAGTTATCGTAAATATTTAGGAACACCAACTACATGTCCAAGCTCGTCGGCGAGCTCGGCCCGTGTGGGCTCCTCGCCGCGGACGATTGTATATACAAAATATACCGGCGCGAACAACGAATTTTCCCGACAAACAGTCGAACCTGCATGTAACTCCTTTCCTGTTCCCTCCATTTCGACCGGTGCTACACGGGGAAATATTCACCGGAAAAATCTACCTCAACATAATTGCAATAAGAATACACTTCCAACATCGCGTAATGCTGAGCTCGATCGATTTTTCTGGCGAGATAACGGGCGGAGCTTATTTTCACAGAACTAACAAATTAGTTCAGTTTTATTAACATTTCAATGATTTTTATTGCACTTAAAAAGTAATTAACAAAGCATCGTTCCTGACTTGAGACAGCCAATATTCCCAGTTCGACAGTCTCCGACTGATTGATCTGATTGATTTGAATTTTTATTTTTAAGTAGATACGCGAACTTCAATCTTGTAACTTAAATTTTTTATATATAAATCTTTAACTGTGTAGTGACGATATAACTTGATAGTAAAAGTTTTAAAGGAAAAAATATTTTTATACTTTTAAGCGCATTGCGTTACAAAAGGCTTTTTTACATAAAATTTTTAATTGTTAAGGCTGACGATCGTCAATCCCTACCATACAACCAATTCCAATTGGTGAAAAATCTGTTGATCAAAAGAGGAGGAAATATTTCTGAACAGTTCTATGTCTGCGTGTAGATCATTATCACTGATAAAACAGTTTATTTTATTTGAAAATTAAACCAACTTCTCACGATGTTTTCATGAAATGCTCGCTGCAGTGACAGAATACTTAAAATTATTAAAATATTCTCATAAGTAAGTACATAGAATTTTATAGTGTAGAGAGGAAACATGATAAGTCAAATCGTAGATAATAGTTTAGCTAACAAATTAGTCAGATGTTAACCTGAAATACAAAAATAATGTATCGGACCGAATTATGAATCTCAACCATTCTCAATTAAACTATCAACATAGAAAATTTCATCAAAATTGACCAAACTGTTTTAAAGAAGTTTAGTAACATACACGGAGCAAAATAATTATATGTATAAAAAATACAAATTGCACGTGATACTATAACTTTATATCAGCTGGACACGTCCTCGGTTTGCTGTGGAAATGGTTACGATAGCGGCGAATATGTATAGTCTTTATACAAAATTGTATGTGTAACACAAAACGCTTGGTATATCCCATTGAATTGGGAAACAATAAATATTATATACCACTTTTTTGCTATAGGAAAAAAAATTCAATGATTACTTTTTGAGGTTTGCGGTAAGAAATATATCTACGTATGTTTAATTTTTATTTACGTATTATAATAATATGATAAACGATTCATCTACATATGTATGTATGTAGTTGTGTCAAGACACGGAAAAGTAAAGTCCGTTTCTTTTCGTGAATACCACTTTATTATATTTTATGCTTTCGGTAGAAGAGGCATGTTGACAATATTATATTTTATTTTTTTTTCAAGATTCAAACAAATGGTCACCTCATTTTTATTTATTCTTACTTCTACAAAATAATTACAAGCTTTGATTTTGCACGAAATAGGTGTCATGCTCAATGCTCCTTTATTTTTATCTTAAATTCCAAAGATAGTTTCGCTAGATTTAATTAATAACCCGACGACAAAAACGATTATAAGTTTAGTCTACGACGTCATTTTGTTTCATGATACGAATTTATTGTTTATACAATATGTTACTTACATCCCGTGACAGTTCTTCAAGCCGGAACGTGTCCACGTTATTAATTGTGACGGTGAACCTCTTCTTCATCTGTTCGATGAAGTATTTACCCTCTTCTTCGCCGACCACGGTGTTCGTGCACACGAACGTGGTCGCGATCTTGGAGTTGTCATCCACGTCGAGTATCCCGCGCGTCCGCATGTACACGAACTGGCCGTTCTTCATCATCAACCGGTAGCACGACTCTCCGAACAGCCGCCTTTGGTCGTACACTGACAAAGAATTACATCCGTTAATAATATTCATAAATATCAATCTAGACTATTTCGCCTTTATTACTAAATAAGGTCTAAACCACGATTATCAAGTAAAGGTTTATCTTTCATACTATACTTTAAGCCAAGGTTTATTTTATTTGATCTAATAGAAATTTAAACCGGTACTTTGCTAGTCCGCGTTTTGTAATAAGGCCGGTTAAGTTTAAATATCGGTTCGCGACTGCCCCTGGATATTAACATACTAGCCTTAACTTTTTTACGTCTTAAAAGACAGGATATACTAGTATAGAGGCACTTTGGTATCAATATCTTGGCTAAAAATGTATCATAGAATAGAACGCTCTGCATCACATAGTTTAATCCCGAAGGTAAGTAGAGGATTGACTAACTACCATTCGGCTTCCTTCCGGAATCTACCTTAAAATATTTCTTCGTACTTTGGGCACCGACATCCATAGATGCTGAATGTCCGCTACCATCGGGTAGTACGTCAGCTAGCTTGAAAAAAATACATGAAAATTGATATATAGCTCCGACGTTCTATATACGTAGTTGATCAAAAAAAAACGAATCACAGGATACTATGATGTAATTCAGGAATCGTCCTCTATTGTCATTGTAAGTATTATGGAGACCAGAAGTTAAACCGATAAAGATATCGTCAGATCGATATGTATCTATGATTTTCCACCGGAATAATGTTTTTCGGCTCGTTGCGTTTTATTGACTCGTTCAGGAAATGAAAGATGTTTTGTGTTTTTTGTACAAAAGTGGAGAAGATGCGATGCAATAACGATTAAGCTTCAATTACAGTAGCGTACTACGCCTGTATTCAGCGTACCGTTGGACAAGAGGAATGTTTGAGATATTATTGAATGACGTACCCTGAAATCACGGGGGTGAGCGCGATGAATTTAATAAACGCATAATTTTGAATGCCCTGTATTGACTGAAGTACAATAATTGCGATATTGTTAATTTTGTCGGTCTCTCGCTATTAATTTTGTGTTATTGCAAAATTCAAACAGTGTGCTTATTTAGTATTAAATTCCAATTCAATTTATTATCAAATATGCATAACAGTTAAAATGTAGTAATTAATGCAGCGTCCGCTATTATCAATAATGAGCTTATTCATCTTGTTCTCTAGTTGGACCAATTCCAATTCTTGAGAACATCTATTTCGCATTCAAATGTAACGAGACACTACTTTTAAACAATTAACAGAAACCTTTCTAAATCATGTAGAATAATCCTGAAAATTTAGAATGATTGAGACAAAAGTAATTGTCCGCCGGCTAACTACTCCACCCTTAGTATCCATTGCCTACTTTTGTATTACCTATCAGACTTCTAAATACAGCTGTTTACTAACTGGTGACACAGCATCCAATCCTTAATTACATGGCGGCGTGCTAAATGACAGAATACAATTTTCATATTTCACATTAAAATTTAACACATTAAGATTTAAGATAATACTTAGGTTGTTTTATATAATTTCTAACAAAAATATTTGAGCCATTCATTCGAACATCACTTGTGTATTAATGCTGTATGCTAGTAATAAGTGTAAAGCTATGAGCTAGAGCATCGGGCCTGGGATATTTTTGGTGACGTAACATTCTTTAATAAATAATTAAAAAGTTGACGCGCCCATTAATAATCAAAGGATTCTTATTTTATAATTTTACTAGCTCTTATGCGCGCTCATCAGATCCTCGAACTCTGGAGCTGATAAAGTGGAGTGACGGCTCTCGCTATTAATTTTAAATTTCCATAATTACCGAGTCAGTTGACCGGCAACTTCAGTGCTACGTCGTAGCGTTTGCTTTGAGCGCTTCCTTGCCGATGCTACGAGTAACGTTACCTAACGATCTCCGTAGACATTTTTAACCCCATAATTAGCTGGTGATATGTACCGGTTCACAAATTCACACAGTTTTTACACAATCTACTTGGTTTTTATTCGTATTTGAATAAGTCTTTTAAATTTAATAATTTCAAGTGAATTTTATTGTTTTATCATTTTACACGTACCCTAAGCAATTAAATCATTATTTATATGTTTTCGTCTGCATGTGTTATTAAGATTATGACTATGTTTTTAAAATTATGACAGCAATGTCAGCCATCTACATCAGTCAGTCAATGTCAGGTGGGAGTCGAATGACAGTAGCCGTCAAACAATAGCAAGTCACAGCTGATGTATTATAAGCCGTCATAATTCCCCCATAATTTGACTTACCCATCCCTAAAAACAAGTCTTATACCCATCAAATGACGTAATATATATGTCGCATCGTCAACATGTAGCGCCATCTTTGGACAATTAGTGCAAACGTCAGGTTGATGTTGTCACCTGA
>DWJN01006263.1:0-10810 GCA_018248895.1 Carystus phorcus
CTGTTACGATGACTGAACGGATAGCAATGCGTTGGTTATCTTATCTAGAGAATGTGACATCCCTTGGAGCACTGCAGCCGCACCACTTAACGCATTACTACAAAGGAAGGGAAACTTTTGTTACTTTGGTCACTTAAAATCAATATCACTTATCTTTTACATTGTTTACGTAACGGTAACACAATCCTTCATACCACACCGCTCGCGGGAAGTATTTGTCATGAAGTCATTAATGCAGCGAAAATAAATTGAAGAATGTGATAGCTTTTTTAAATAATTGTTGTCTTGACAGTTAATAATCTATTCCCTAATTTAGTTCGTAATTTCCTTTCTTTAATTAACAGGTATTGACTATCGACTTAGTCTAATTACATTAATTGCAAAAAGTTGTAAACGATCTTATTTGATAAAATCATATGTTTATAGTAACAAACATACTAAAACTATTTATTTCCTAATCACCCTATACTATTTTTATGTGTTCTCCTTAATGTTTTTTCAAAACTAAAGTAGGTCATTTAAGAAATTAATATTAGAATTTGACCCGTAAAATCACTTAAATGTTTTTGTAGTTCAAAATATTTTGGTGTGTATTCCTAACGTTTAACTAGAAAGGTCAAGTAATTTATTGGTTTTTATTGATAAACGAATAACTATATCCAATATCGTTACTTGACCACCTACTGCGAAAATTAACTTCGTTGAGGTTTTATTGCGTTGGAAATGACTTATGTCTTATTAGGGCAGCTGGTGTTCATGATAAAGCATTATTATTAATTTAATATTAGCGTGACAATCACAATAGTTGAGGTCATTGTACTATGTATTGGTAGTAATTAATAAAACAAAGTTTCCTTGCAACAGCTAATAATCAATATACAATAATTATACAATATACAAGGAGTATAGTTATACAGTAAGCGAGCTTTTTTATGCATAGGTACCAAAATAAGTAGATTGTATTGGTAAAGTATGAGATAACGCTAAAGACTCATAGCCTAGGCACTAATGTGCTGTCCCACTAGGATTCCCTGTATTGTGAGTGCCATGGACAACACACGAATGAAATACCTACACTCAGAGCGAATACTGAAATTTAAACTTATCATTGAAATTTCTTCTTCGCTGAGAAAAGATCCCAGGGCCTTAGAACGGCGGTCCGCCATGGTGTCATTGCGCCACACAGGTCGTTATAAACATGATACTTTTGACAGCTCGGGGTATAACTACTTCCGGTGAGAGGATTCACTAAGAAGTGTCTATTTGCCTTAAGGGATGAACATTTTTTCAGAGGTGATGTCTGCTCATCTGTACTTGTTCAGTTGCTTATAGTATTCATAGAGGACAATTGTCCATTTTTGCGGGAAGTTCTGAGCTAAGTAGTATGAGTTATGGGTTTCAACGTGCATTCGTGATAGGGTTAAAATAGTTGGACGTAATAAATATCGGAAGTCCTAGTTTTGTCTCGGTGTCTTGAAGTGGTGGCAAAGGTTATGATAAGCCTCGGAACGTTTTGATAATTGTTGTAATGTAATTTGCCGGATGTATTGCAGAATTCTAAGATGAATGTGTGTAATTAACATGCTCGTAATTTGTACTGAGATAAAAACATTATTTACTCACTTATAAAACTTTATTTCTTTGATAACTTTGAATAAAATGATTTAATTAGTCGTAGTAACATTAATCTATTTTAATTTAAATGTAATAAAAAAACAATCATATTATTATTTATTAAATTATTGTCAATAAAGTTACTTTAGTAAATATTAAATTGGTCCATTAACATTGAAGCATTATTAACAATTATAATAATTATGGTGTGATGTGGCGTTACAATGTAGTGATGTATGGATTGCTGTTAATCTGTTAATGCACTATTAAGGACATTTAAGATTTTAAATTAATTGCGTCATTGTTAACACCAAGTGTTGGATTCAAGGCGTCCAATTACCCGTCTCGCGGTTCACCCCCATTAACAATGACGACTATAGCGCCAGGCCTCTCCCATTGGAGTTTGTTGGGCATCTTGCCATTAAGTTTAATGCCAATTATACTCAGAAATGATGTAAGGGTTTCCATCCAGAGGGTTACTTGTGTAGATAAACAAATAAATGAAATAATTTGATATGATTGGCTTTTATTAAAAAAAATCAAAGTATTTAAATCTCGCGAAAATTTTTTATCTTGATATATGAAAACGGACTTCCTGATATTTTATTTCACAAAATTTATTTATTTCACAAAATTCAGAAAGATAGCCGGAACACAAACTCGTAACTTTTTCACATACAAAAGTTATATTTATAAATGTGCTACACAATTACCAAAAACGAGCAATTACAAATTGATTCACTCATCATCGCCCTGGGGCTGAAATTTTGCACATGGATTAGGTAGGTAACGTCGGCAAAGTGATAAGAGAGGATTTTTCGAAATTCCGACGGGGTTGGGAATGAAATAGACTTTTTTTAAATAAAAACTGAACTTAACTACGTGACTATGTAATAACGTTATTATTTTATTCTACGCAAATGGTGTAGTCCACGCGAGCGGGGCTGCAAGCAAAAAGTTCGTATCATATAAATTGTGTAATGATGTTATAAGTTGATAGTAAAAGTTTATTTTATTATTTTCAGCGCATTTAAATAAAAGCTTCTTTTCAAGTGAGTTTGTTTTCTTTGAATTAATTTACGTAATTCCCTGAGAGATTGAAATTATTAATGGTCATAAACATAAAGTAGTGTAAGATAGTATTTACTCCGTGTCACCAAAGAACTCGCCGAATTATTCGTAACTAATCAATCATCTATGTTCGAAGATATTCATTGATGACGAGTAACTCGATGCTACGGCTTTATGCCTATTTAATTGTTTTTCGACTAAATGAAGGAGAAACGTTATTTTGTTTTAATTCTTTATATTTATCGTGACACGTATTCAAGCATCATTAATGATTTTTATTATCTTAGCGGTACTGAAGTTTATTATCAATTCATTGCAAAAAAAAAATATATGATTGTTTGTGATAAAGTTAATTTAATGTTATTGGAACCAAACAAATAGTAATATATACAATAAGACTAATATATTAAAAAAATGGCTGTACGGAACGGGGTGATATTTGGCACTGTGACTGATTATAGTCCGGAATAGCACCTAGACAACCTTGTATCCCCGATAAATGTACAATTCCTGCGGGACAGTTGTGGATGTATAGGGAACCATGTGTATCAAACTCGGTATACACATTATATAACAAAAGTTAAACAAAACTTCTAATTCTCCTTTAACCAATATACCAATATAGTCTTCTCATGAGGGAAATCCTCAGAGGTTAAATGGCTCTGGTATCAAACTTTGGATAGTATAAAATATTTATATACTTCGGGCAAAGGCGTACGCAAGCAAATGTATAATTGTAATAAAAACTATGAATGAAGGTTCTCAGCGGGTATATTGAAGGTCGAGCAAAAATAAAGAAGACAAGAGAATTCAAGATATGCTTATCAATAAAGTAATAAGAGTTTAAAGTTCGGTGTCCGTTGTTAACCCGAAACGGATCTAGAGGAAGTGTAAGACACTTGAATGGCTCCTTATCAAGTAATGAGTAGTGACGAAAAGTGACGCTGATAATGTCATGTAAACTTTGGCCTCTGTATCGTCTTTCATACATTGTTTTTTAATACCATTAAAAACTTTGTGAAAAATTTACCACTCAATAGTTTATAATTGGTCATCTCTCTAAGTCTCTTATTAGTTTCAAAGAGATTTTACTGTGTTATTTTTTTTTAAATAGATCAAATTTATTCTGATAATATAATTCAATATAACCTTGATCTGTTTTGTAATAATAATATGATCATTGAAATAAATTGGGTAAAATGCTCTCAATCTTGAAATCGACAATTATAATGTTCACATGTTCAAATGTTAAAATGTTTTAGAAGATAACAATAAATGTTTATTAGTTTTATTTTTAACTGTGCATCGACATTTACTATGCATGTTAAGATTAGATCATTTGTGCATCGATAAAAGCTGACACGTTGATAATAACAGACAAAATTAAACTATCAAAATAAAATTGATTCATCGGACGAAACGACTAAATGACGAGAAAGTTATTTTTAGGCACTTTATCATCACTTTAAGTTAGTGATATATAATGGTATGTCGATATGCGATTAAAAGGCTGATAATGTGCCTGGAGTGTGATGAAAGTGCGTGGGTTCCGACGTGTCGTGCGTCAATTTGCTTTGCTCAAACTATCGTTATGCCTCTCCGTATTTCACAACGTGACACCATTGGCCCCGACACTAATCCTGAAATACATTCCAATCCATATTTACAATAGTGACTACCTAATTGTTATGGTGCCCTAGTAGACAAAAACTCTGAATAAATACGATGAACATGAGAGGAGCAAGAATAAAAAGTATTGCGAAAACGGCAAAATTTAGAGCTTTCATTGCGTAAGCTAAGTAAACAGTGAAAGTTACTAAAAAATCATGTATTACAATATTGTTCCCCTCTAAAAGTTGTAAATAAAAGTCCGCGACAGCAAATGTTTAGCTTATAAGGTGAACCCACAAAAACCATCTTTATGGTTATCAAAATAGTTGTAAAATAATAATTTATATGGCAAAACAACGTTTGCTGGGGTCAGCTAGTTTTCTAATATATTTATGTAAAAGATCGGTACTACTAAGATAATAAAAATCGTTAATGGTTCTTGGATCCCTGTAGTCGATAAACATTCAATGTGTGTAAATCCATAGTAGTGTCGTACGACGTCGCGTCGTCTATGTTTAAAAAATATGGATATTGAATATAGAGTTTAGAATAATAGATAAAATGTTCTTATGTGATCGTATTCGTATATGAATAATTCGGTGAATAATTTGCCTAGTACCTACTGATAAACAGAGCATATATAATTTTTACCGCTATTTTTTTTCAGGTAAAATTCTAATGCATGTGAAAGATTAGGTAGAAGTAAAAATATTTTTTATAAAAGTACCAAAAAAGGAGCATACAAGCAACTTCAGGATAAGTAATCTCCGTCGCCCGTAGATTGCGTGGATGGCTATACAATATTTGGATATTTATCCAATTTTTTTTTATGTGATTGACACGCCAACAGGCATACGAACCACCTGTTAAGTGGTCATCGTCGCCTATGGACACGAGCAACATCTAAGGAGCTGCAGGTGCGTTGCCGACCTTGAAAGATGCGATTGACACTCTTCTTAAAGAACCCCATACCATAGCGCGAAGGGAATGCCGCAGGTTCGTTCGCTCGTTCCACAGACCGCAGGTTCGTGGGAAGAAAGATCGTGAAAAATAAGTTGTGGATGATTGCCACGGATCTAGTGACGGATAAATGTACTAAATAATAGAATCATGTAGAATGTTCATTACAAATTTACATTAATTTTTTTTTTCATTTTTTTACATTTGGCTTTACGTATCTCTTTTATTATTGTTACGTCCAATGATATTATTAATTTTATATAGCAATTCTCTACTGTACTAAAGTATTTAAATATCTGTTCATTTGGGTTTTGCCTACACGAATATAATTCTAATTGCCATTGTGCAAAAGTCCGTTTTTATGAGTAGATATATAAATTTTCTTTGAAATGTTCCCATGGCATGAACGATTGATTTATACGAGAAAGTGTGGACGTAATGTTACCTTTAAATTCCTATAACACGACTTAAATGCTATGTTATATATTGGGTTTAATAAGTAAAATACATTATTACAATTGTCTATGAAAACACGTAGATTAGACTTATCACGATCGTATTTACCTATTTATTATACGCTCGGCTAGATTAATGTCTATAAATCCACCAGAAACTGTCCTCTGAACTAGTAATGTTTTTCTCCAAACTATTCATATTCAATTCAATTAAAATTTAAAATTAAATGACATATAATTCCTACTTCACGATTCCCGTCATTATCCACCAATTCATATAAAACCTAAAAAAGGTTATACAATATACAACAATATTTTATGATTCATTTGCATGTATTCTTGTTGCTTGATATTGCGTAGTCTTTCTTTGTCTCGTAACGTTTTCAACAATTTGCGCAAACGCTGATGAAGAACTGGCTTGTGATTGTGACCTCACTAGTGAATATACCATAGTGAATATACTATAGCTAGCTACCATAGTAAGGGCTATGCCATGATTAGGCTCTCCAACCGACAGCGACCGAAACAAGTAAAGGAATCCTTTAACAATCGATTTCAGAAAGAGGATGGTAAAAAATCTACCGCCATCCTTGAGTATCATTACGATTAAATTACCTACATTAGGAGAGAAGGGGGCAGCTTGGAGTCAAGATAAATGGAAGGGATGGAATATCTTACACACAATACTAATAACATAAAAGAACAACATCAAAAGCATAAAACTGCATTAAAATATAAAACAATATTCTCGTCTCATTGTCAGTCTACAAATGACATGTTTATCAAATGAAGTAAAGTGATCCTGAGCAATTGAAACGTATCAAGGCTTCTCTTCAATTATAGGCTGACTGACAGAGATCATTAGGTTAATATAGCCAATCAGCCCTTCAGTTTGGTGCGTTGATTACATGAATGGCATATTTGCTCACAATTTAATATTAAGAAGCATATTTCAATTCATCGTATATAAAATTACTGTCCTTACGCTGCTATTAATGTATTTATAGTAGACGACAGCCTTGGTGAATACGCAATCAAATCAAACGAACATTGTTCAAGCTAAATAGCAATGTATAACTAAAGGTAGTTACGAGTCGTTCTTTATTTCAAAAGGACGAGCTTTTCAGTTAAACACGAAGGAAAGAGAAAAAAGGAAGAAAAGAAGGACAAATTGACGGTTACTTTTCAAGGACTATGATCTTCAGATTATGAACTAAATATCCAAAATTGGCTATATTCCACGATGATGTGACGATTAGGATTATGCCGCCTAAATTCCTGAAGGTTGTTGCCCAATTGAACCCGAGACCCGAGACAGCTTTATAGGCTACGGAACTGACGAATAAATAGAGATATAGTGACATATAAATACATTAGCAGCGAAGTTTTTTATCTGTATATTGTCCTGATTTCAGTCCCAGTGAGCGTATTTTATGAGTCAATAAAGTATTAGGTTTATTTATTATTTTTGTGGTTACCCACGGCGCGTCGGCTCGGTGCCAGTGATTTATTTTTATTATTCAATCTTGTACGTATTCTTACATTTCCAGATTATATATAGTTAGTATTTAATAGTTGCAAATGCTGTGTATTTTCCTGTATGTGAGAAGTCATTTTAACGTGAACAATAAAGAATCATATCGAATATAAATTATTTTGTTATATCTTCTATAATATATAAAAATGAATGTTTGAGTGTATGTCCTTTATGGACTCTGAAATTATAAGAAATAGAGCACTCATTTCTTTAGTAACTTTGTTCAGCATTGTTTGTTTGGTACCACAATTATATCGATCGGAGACACTGATGAGTTACAGTCGAAAATTTTGAATTTTACTGATCGATTCGATGTATGGTTGAGATAGGCTGACTTTTCTTTAAATTTAACTTTTTAATGTGCGTACCAACGCGCGCCTAGTAAAGCTAGTAGATTATAAATTGAATTATGTGAATAACAATTGGGGTTACACAATAACTTATATTGTCGATGTGCAGGGATGTACCTACACTGTTACTGTATATTTTTATAGAAAAATCGATCTGCTATCTGCAATTAATAAAGGATGTAATGTAAGTTTTATAACCAGTACAAATAACTAATATGTTTAAAATATGTCGTATCATTCTTATATCATAAATAGGATGGCGAGTTACAGCGATATTACATTTCTTTGTTTTTAGCGCTGCATTGTTTTGCGATCTTGAAGCAAAAAGGTAGACAATGCGATAATCACATTGGTATCTCAGATTCCCTGTAAAATAATAACGTTTAATTCTTTGACGTAAAAACGTGATATCCTGTGTTACAGAAGCTTTTTACTGTTCAAGTTGAATGAACGAATAAACTGATCGCAACTGCTCTGAGACAATGATTGTAATTAATGTAATGAAAGCCAATTGTTCTTTTTAGATAACCACTTCATTTTCTTGATAGGTAATCATAAGTCTCTGTTTAGGTACTGCACAGTTTGTCTAAGGGTTCTTTAATAAAGTAAACAGGGCAACGACCTGATAAAGAAACTCCCTTTAATACGCGAAGGTTAAATTATTGTTCATAATATAGTTTATAATATTTATATTTGTTTATTCCTTATATTATCTGACAATTTGCATTTTACACAAACATTGTTGATTTAAATCAAACTACTTAATTGTCATATAAAAGTATATGAAGAACAATATATATAATGTTATAAGTTATTAAAATAAAGCAGTATTATCGCCAAGTAAGAATAGAGAATGTATTGAACCTATTGTAATCACAAGTTAAGATATAGGGAACAAAAAAGTATGTTAACAAACAAGACAAAATCGCGACCCTTAACCATGAATAGAATATAAGCAAATCTAAGGAAGGTAAAGTTTAATAGGCTTCTGGATTCCCAGACCTAAAGAAAATACCTTGAATGTAATGACTATTAAAATATTATATTACACACAATAGTGTATCGTAATGATTTAATCAACAGATTACTTTTGTCAGTAATAGCGTACATCACATAAACAGCAATATTTATTGTATTTGAATAAAGACAAAGGGATCGTGCTTATAATAGCGAGCAAAATAGTGTCGCTCTAACGTTGACGCCGTTCTGCCGCTAAGCCTCCATCATAAGAAAATACACATCACATTAAATCAGAGGGACGCCCACGCTCCGCACACAATGAGACAAAGCTCTTGAAACGATGTCGGTAAAACTACACTTCAGTATAATGGCTTTGTATAGAACAACGTCAGGCAGAATGGATTCGAGAGGGAATCAATTGTAACTGAACACCGGAAATAGCAGCTAATGTTATCATCGCGCTTTGTAACACAACTACGTACTTACAAAATATGTATTGACCACGCAGTCATGATTGACTCGATTCTATTTGCGGGTAGGTTTATTAATGTACTATACGTTGAATGAATCGATGCAATGAATCATTTGTTTGAAAAAGTATCCATGCTAATTATATTCAGGACTACGTATTTCTATTGTTTACAATTTAAAAAAGCTTAACAAGTACCTCTGCAGTTTGTCCTTAATTGGTGTCCATACTTTTCTGTAAAGCAATACTAAGTATACAATCATATCATGGCAGTTAGTATGTAGTAGATAATCCAGTTGGAGATGGACAGTTGTTCAGATAAAGAAAATAATTGTGAACAATGCCATAACGAGTCGCTTGTAAAAGATGCTGGCTATCACATATTCAGCTGCTGTAAGCCATAATGTCGGCGAGGTATTTGCGGCGATGTGTAATTGGTGTGCATAAGTGGGCCGCGGCGAGGTAGACACGAGGCGGGTGTCGCGAACTAACACGTCCCTGCCATCAGTGTTGCCAGATGGCCGGGATTTCCGGGATTGTCCCGGAATTTCGCGTGTTGTCCCGAGTGCAGTAATTTTGCTTTACTGACCCGGAATTAAAAAATACTAGTTTTTATCATAAAGTTCACAAATGCACGAGGATAGAAGAGAGAATACTACCCCTACATTTAGGCCTTAAAAAGTTATTTTGATAAGTTCAATTAAATTTTTTTGTATTTAACAATCTAGTATAATTAAATATATTTTCCAAAAAAAAAAGTTATTTTTTTCAGCAACTAACTTAGTTTCTTTTTAGTTCTGGGTAATTCCTACTTAGTTTAGTCTCGGATCGGAAACCAAAACTCTGATTCCGTTCGTGGCCAAAGAAATGTCCAGGAAATGATCAGCAGAGATCTGGCAACCCTACTCTCATCAGAGGGTGCGCGTGAGCGCGTCTCGACGTATGTGACCAGAATAACATAGTCTTTGTAACGTTAACGCTGTAATTTCCGATTGTAACCACACTAAACTAGATAAGTAACTAAAAAGTTTATCTAATTCACCATAAGGAACCGTTCGAAATACACATTATAGTTGGTTTCGTTTTTTTATATACGAAATAAAATAAAAAAATTTGTTTGTCAAAATAAAAATTGTAAAATTTGTAAAAATGTCCCTACATCGCAAAAAGCAGTAGAGATGGAGCAATGCAAATGAAATTAGATGTAATTTTTAACAGTAAAAAAAAACAAATATCTATGTAAAAAAAAACAAATACTATGTATTTATTTATGATCTAATAGAAACGATAATCTGTGTTATAAATGGGTTCAACAACTTGACATTTACCATAAATGACTTTTATATGGTGATGAATAACTGTATCATTGTTAGGTCTTGTTAAGTACCATTTTTGGACATAATTGCTTTGAATAGTGTATGACTAGAATGACTACGTGTTATATTGGATTTGCTTTTACTGTAGTTTAATATAAATACTTACTTAAATTAATATACAATAAAGTTGAATATAAGTAATATTTTTTTATTAGCACACTAACAATTTATATGACGATAATAGATATAGTATTGTTTATAATTCATAATTTAACTTTTTTAAATGTGTATTATTTAATAACTTTTTACTGGGTGTACCGATTTGAATAATTCTTTTTCATTCGAAACCTGGTAGGCACCTGTCGTGTGTTGGTTGAGTAGTTTTTAAGTTATCTATACTAATATATAAAGCTGAAGAGTTTGTTTGTTTGTTTGTTTGATTGTTTGAACGGGCTAATCTCAGGAAC
>DWJN01006264.1:0-10810 GCA_018248895.1 Carystus phorcus
GACAGTAGCGCTCACAAGCTAATGGAACAGAAATAAGTGCGGTCGTGAGCGTGATCATTATGGACGTCTAGTGGAACGCGGCCATAGTCATAAAGTAGGATTCTCTGTATCGTGGGTGGCATGGCAACACAGAGAGCTAAGGACACACGCCCAGACTGAAAACAGAAATTTAAATTCGACGACCCGCGTAATGGTCACCACGCCGACCGCCGTTCGAAGAGTCCTGGGTTCGATTCCCAGCGAGGCGGAAATTTGAATGATGAGTTTAAATTTCTGTTCTCTATCTGGGTGTATGTGTAATTGTCGTCCTATGTTGTCCATGGCAACCACGACACGGGGAATTCTAGTATGGGACTATGAGTGTGTGGTGATATTTAATTATGTTAATGACATATGTATAAAAAAATATATTATAAAATATATTAAAAAATAGATAACCTCCTCATCGATTCTTCTTCAAATATTATACTTATACAGGTCAACTTAATAAACGGAAAACTTTTAGAGTCTGTTTTAGCGATTTATACTACACTAATAATGATTAGCAAAACCCGCAAACAATAACTATTCTCATGCTTATAAATTTCAAGGCATTCGCGCCACATCCTTGTGTCTGAGACGCGTTAGAAGCTGTCAACTGGATTTGTATCCGGCTCAAGTTAAATATGACACTGAATTATTACCACGTATTACTACGTACAGTTACGTGCAATGAAATGAATATGTTGTCAAGTTTCTAAATTACATAAACACAGGACCTTACAAAAGAAAGACCAACTTTTTTTTCAAATGCTGATGCTGTGATCATTAGATTGTTTTGTTGTTTACATTTTTATAGACTCCTAATATAGAAAAAGAAAAAGAATGTGTCTGAAATAATTTGATGGTTACATAATTTTGAAACAAAGTCCGTTTCGTTTCTTTTGCACCGTCTTGTGCTAATATTAACATAAAACTTGTTAAGATATACATTTCTTTGTTCATGACTGTACAGTCAATTTACAGTTTACGTGCAATATGGTACTACGATATACTATGATACTTGCAGATAGATATTATGATACTGTCCATTTATATATCGAAGTGCTTATACTCCTTGTTTGTGTCATAATCAGTATTATAAATTGCCGTGATAAACAATAAAAATAAAGTATCTATGACCATGCTGGTTTTCCCGCGGTTATTATTCCCTCCAAAAAAACTGTAATGTCAAAAGATGTAACAGGTTTGGTCACGTTTTACACTGGTTACTAACTCTTAATTTTTCTTTATTTTTAGTATACAATATACATAAATGATGTCCTATCTTATTTAAGATAGGACGGCAATTATCGAATAAGAAAAATATAAGTGACAGTTATTATTAAAAGTACGTAAAGGAAATTTGATCGTGCATTTTTTTTACAAGCTAGAATGAGTCGTAGTGGGAAATCCGTTGGAATATGGTATTGCCGATGGGAAACCCAGGGTAGAATTATGTGAAGCAAAAGGAACTGGGAAATAACCGAATGTACAAGCGTTAAGTATGTTCCTATAAAAAAAGGTTCCCAGACATATTTTCTCATAGACCTCATTCAAAATTTAGCTGGTTCCTGTGGTACGCAAACAATAACATTTTTAGTATACAAAAAAGGACTACAAAAAAGACAAAATCTGTATAATTTATAACACGTTTCACATATAAAAAAACCTTTCATAATTTACATGTACATTGACAGTAACAAAAATAGTCTGTGCAGTAGAAAATGGCGCCAAACAATTTTTAAATGTCAGATTGACGAAACAAGTTTCTGACTGTGAATCTTGTGGGATTACAAATATTCATTTTTCAATACTGAGAATAGTGTATGTCAAGGCAAAAAATCGTTTATTTTATGCAATGATATCATAAACTGCAATTTAATAGATAACGATCGATTTTTGACTACTGGCCGATAAAATACTTTAATAGAATGGAATATAAATATCCAAAAGTTTAAATACCTATGCTATAAATATATATATCAGTGTCATTATGAAAAGTGAAGTGTTTAGAATTAAGTAACTTGAAAATAATGGATAATTTATCCAAAGATCTATAATTAAAACTACACTTTTTAAACATTGGTCACGTGACGAAGTTGCATTGGGTCTACGATGACGTCATTTGCCGGTAAACATTTGTTCACCTACTATTATTTTACTGTGAAACGATATTGCACATAGTAACGTATTGACAAATTATTGAGATAATAAATTTTAGATTTTTTAATGATATACCGGAGTTAAAAATAACAACATTTTGTAGTATCTTTCCAATTGCTAAATAATATTAATTGGATTTTAAAAACTTGTCAAATAATAGCCTATTATTCCATTCGATTCTTACTATTCTTTCAATACATCATAATAGTGAAATAATTTGAAATTCAAATTTATTTATTAACACTTCAGTTTTAAAACAAGATTGCTATACGCAATAAATTGTCAGTTTTGAATGTTAATTGGATACGTTAAACAAGTTCTAAAGTATTTTATTTGAAAAACATAACTTTTTGCACATGAACAGGTGTTTGGTGCTAAATAACAATATGAGAATGTTATCATAAATTAGCCAGTGCGGTAATTATTAAGATTAGTATGTAAAATGTTTTATTGAGATTAAGTGGTTATAGGTCGGATACCACTTGCAGGATGGATAGTCCATACTCGTACATATGCAAATTATGAAAAACCGTTCTGTCTCTCGCCTGTATACAAACTCATAAGCGCGAGAGACATTGTTATTGTTTTATTTTTATAAAGATTATGGAACATAGAACGATATTTTGTTTGTACGTCGACGTTAGATATTGAAGTTATCCATAAAGATAGAAAGAAAGCTTCTATGTGACGTATATTTTTTATCATTTTATCCTAGCTAAGTGTGGTTTGACAGACACAAAATTATACAAACACAACTTATTATTTATTTTATACTTTATATTTATACTATAAAGCTGAAGAGTTTGTTTGTTTGAACGCTCTAATCTCAGGAACTACTAGTTCGAATGAAAAAAGTATTTTTGTGTTGGATAATCTATTCATCGAAGAAAGCTATAGGCTACATAATGTAAGGTTCTGAAAAATAGGTGCTAAGCATTGATGAGAAATGTTACAAAAATGGGACAAAAATTCCAAGTTACGAAGTTCGCTGGCTCTTGTATCACTTCAAAGTTCCCTCTTTTATTGCCATTATTAATTCAACAGAGAATATTTTCCATTCCAATTATACCTTGTTTTTACGAGTTAGTAAATAGTATGCCTTAAAATAAATAAAAACATCGATCATGTTACTTCTATGTAGAAAATCACATGTACATGATAATATAAACCTATCATATTGACTAAATATTTTCACAGTGACAAAGACAACAAATAATCCTTAACTAAAAAACCTGATATCGTTTGCTGAAGTTATGTTAACTAAAACGTGTTATTGGTGTGTAGATAAAGAAGTTGTTTAAATAACGCAGGACGACTTATGAATATGACAAATTAATCATACAGCCGAAGACATTTTTAAACTGAACAAGTTAAATTATAATGATAATTTTGTTTCTACTCAACAGCGGGTGGGATTTTTATCAAACATTAAGTGGATTTAAAAATAGGTCACAATTTAAGAAATGAACTGTTTTTATATGCTGCAAGATTACATCTGCCGGGGCAGCTAGTACATGCATAATTTTTGATACAATTAGATTTATTTTCGTAGGTAATTAGATGCTTTTTAATATGTCGTAATATATATAATTAATTATTATGTATGGAGTTTCCGATTTAAGCTCCTTTTAGGGACTGTTCCGCAGAAAGTGTAATCAATGGTAACACTACTGTCAAACAATACATAGTCAAGGTTAAATTCCTAGCAGCTCCCTTATCTTAATATTTGCATACAAACATACTGTTGAATAAATTTAACTATGAATTTATAATATCTACACGGATTTTGACAAGATTAAAGATAGGATTTAGGATGAAAAATGGTATTTAAGTTCATTAGGTTAATTGATTCTAACTTAACCATTTGTTGTACAGCTAGGGTTGCCAACGTTTTTTGACAAAAAACCACGTGTAATTATACCTTTGTCAATGTAAAAAAGAAAAAATTCGACTACAATTATATAGGTCGTATTAAATATTCGGAATCCGAAGTTATACGCAGCAAGTAAATGCGCATTAATAGGGTTAACTCAAAAACTGTTCGTCAGATGTCGCTCAAATTAAAATGGCCCATATGACAAGCGTCAACCGTCGAATAAAAAAATAAAAGAATCATCCAAATCGGTATACCCACTAAAAAGGTATTACAAACATAAAAAAATACAGACAAAATGAAACATCCTTCTTTTTTTTGAAGTCGTTGTTTGATTTATTTATTAGTGAACCGAACAAAATTATTATTATGTTACCTCAAGCTTGCTACAATATACTAGCGAAAAACATAAATAAATCGCTTCAGCTATTTCTACGGTTAAGGAACAAACGCAAAGACAAACGTACAAAATAACCTAAAACCACTATGGGACCTACCTTCAACCCACTAAAGGGTAAGTTAATAGCAAGATAAGGTATTGAAATCTATTGCCTTACCCCAATCAATAAAGTACTTGTGGTAAATTACCTGTAGTACGCAGATATGTAATCCACTACGTATTACCTGACCGTACAACTTCGACACTGACCTACAAAATGGCGGTTGGCATCGTCCGAGCTTTCTTCTAAAGCTGTGCGCGCACTATTCGTAAGCCATCCCGATCCGGCCCGATATGTGATTAGTGTTATAACTCGTAAATAAGTCTACAATTAAAAAGTCTCAGTTATTCGTGTTAGAGTTGCTTATATTTTAATAAATACCATTGGTTAAAACTCTGTATAAAAATGAATTAATATTTGTATGTTTGTTCACAATGCATTCGTAAACTATGACAATGAATCTTTGTTGGATTGTTATGTATAACGAGCCGATCAGGTACCAAGTTCGTACATTTAAAATCGTACTTACTTTTTATTAGGTAAACACTTTAAGTAGTTGTGTTGCTATAAAAGCGAGAAATGTTAATTTAAAAAACTAAAAAGCATTACACGGTTCATTTAATAAAGCTCACATTGTTTTTTTTTTAAATATGAAACACATAAGAACCCCATATTACTTTTATTAAGATTAATAACCTGTCATCGCTTGACTTCGTGCAACCTTTGTCTGGTACCGCGACTAATTTATTTAACCGCCATTAATTATATTATTATATACTAAAATCGTTTCTAAAACGCTACAACTAATGATATAAGTTTCATGTTCACCCTTTTTACTATTTTGCATTTAGTCTGCACAAAAATATCATCTCCTCATTTTGAATAAAGATATTTAATTCAAAAATTTCTGCGGTCACTGACTTGGTGCAGCCAAGATATCGATACATAAAATTAAAACATTGTCTGTTCTATAGCTAAGCAGTGCTTGAACTCATGCCAATGTACGTAAGCTGGATATATTCCATTAAAATAGTCGGTTAATAAATTAACGTTAACGCTGTATAGATATATAAAATACGTCCGTATTATATAGGTGGCGCTGCACTCGAGAGCTACGGGTCAGACAGTGTACAAGTTCTTTTACGTAACCCAGTTCTTGTATTCGGACTAGTGATAACTTCTGTTGTTTATTTTCGTTATTATTAATGCACCTTTCAGTATTAGACATGATTAGTTACAAAATTATATTCCATTGGTGCTTTCATACCAAAATTTAATCTTTAGTTAATAAAGATAAAATTTATATTAAACTAGCGACCCGGCCCGGCTTCGCTCGGATGCAATACTGATACTAAATACACTACAGAAAAACTGTGGACGTATTATACTACATATAAACCTTCCTCTTCAATCACTCTATCTATTAAAAACCGCATCAAAATCCGTTGCGTAGTTTTAAAGATTTACGCATACGTAGGGATAAAGGGACAGAGAAAGCGATTTTGTTTGATACTACGTAGTGATTTATATGATTTCACAATAACATTACGATGAATTCAATTATAATTTGCTTCTATGAAGTAAAACATTGTGAAATCAGGCACCTAAGTTTTCATCGTAATGTTCTCTAAAGGATATGAAATCTGACAATCTCCTCTTAGTGTCTGTGATGATCATCGACTAATCTTCACTTTGTGAGAGTAGACTGGAACCCAGTAGTGAGATTATGAGTAGCGATTATCTAGTTCTCGAATTGAATGCAACCTCTGTCACTATCTATATTGCAGTTCGCACTACGGTTGGTATATTGTGCCCGATTGATGGTTCGCCCTAATTAGATGTGGAGTTGACAGCTGAGCGGATTTACGAGCCCGTAAACAGAGTTAAATGATGATGACATTTATTGCTTGAGTTATTTCTATTTGTTTAGTGAGTTATGTGCGTTTGTGATTCTATCGGGTCGTGATAATGACGCACTGAGCGGTGATTCGGTTTTCACCTCTGATGGTAAATGATAACGCCAAGGTTGCCATTGTCGAAGTTGCAAGAAGGATAGCTTAACTCTTTTCTATGATTGCTTTCTTTACGGTTGCGATACACGAAACAATTTAATTAAGGCTATTAAAACAATTACAACTCTGGAAAAACTCTCAAAATTACAACCAAACGAACAAAAAGAACCCTCAAATTCGGTAGATTAAGCTGTGATGAATTTTACTAAGTAAGTCTACGCCGGTGGGTGGGTGTTGCCAGTTGGGTGTTATGTTAGAATTGAAAGAGTAATATCATACAATTTAAGTGCAACTGCTAGGAGATTTTGTTCCTCGTTTAGCTAAAAATTTAACGTGTTGTCATTTGTCAGTCGCTAATTTCATAAAAGGGGTGGCTGGCAGCACTGTCGCCGTGCCACCGGCTGGCGGCTAATGAGAAATAAAATTGCGAGACTTCAGACATGAATTATACTAAACGTGTTATTAGAATATTTGCTTTCGTATATTTCCGCCTTAATCACATTCAGTGATAACCAGAAATGAGGTGCAAATTAATTTATCATTCGATATCCTCAGCTGCCAGATGTTTTTTTGCTTCAAAATTTTTAATATTTCGACTTTTATCAAAAATAAATTGGGATTTAAACGAAATAAGAATTGTTGGACATCGAGTGATATACCAAATCTATATCAATTAAAATATTTCAAAATTTATTAATATTTCAAAATATCCAAGTACGTCCATAGTGGTATATTTTTGTATTTAATATGATTATACTTGAAATTTTATTTTATCATACTTGAAAGGTGTATATTACTCTATAGTCTACGCCTTCACAAGATTCGTGGCTTCTTTTGTTATTCAAATTTATATATTTATGTTGTAAATGACCGTAGTACATTGTGGGTGTCGTGAAAGGTGTCAAACAGCTGATTTACCAAGACACTGGTAGCGACTACAATGTAATTAGCAACATCATACATATAACATTTCTCTGTGTGATCAACTGTTTTCATTAAGTGACACATTCGATTAATATTCTGTATATTATTACATTCTTCTCATGTATAATAAACACATGATCTTCACATGCAAAATTCTTTTTAAATGTTTGAAATAAATACATCTTCACGCCAAAATAGTTATGCGTATAAGGCGCGTTTGTTTCTTAGTATATATGTAGGTTAATTTGAAATTTTTCATCGAAACATTACCATTTTATATTTCATTCGGATTACGAAGTTCAAGGTCTGATTGTCGAACATTTTGCAAAATATAGTCATTCCTAGAAAAAGAAACACTCCTTTTAACTGTTACTTGATTGTTGAAGATTAGGCTAATTCAATAATTATCTTTTATTTGGTTTAACTATTTTAAAGACAGATTCTGGACTTCTTGCTCCGTATTTAAAAAGTACGTGGAAGTCAATAATATTCTTCCTTCTACCGTTTATAAAGCCTCGTTCTTTGCGAAGGACAAGAAATAGTGAATGTTTATACATAGAGATGTTTATTCAACTATACTTGTATATTGTTTTAATGTCTACAAATCAGATTTTAGATGGGGGAACGTTTTCAAAATAGACTGGCAATTTGTTGTAAATTATTTTGTGATAGAATTCGTTAAAGAGCCAATGCGGCACACATTTATCCGAGTTAGAGCCTTTGTTGGGATGAGTAATTGGTAAAACGAGTTAATACGTTTTGTGAGTTCAATCTATGTCAAAAATAATGTACAAAAATTTTCATTTTTTAATTATATTACAAATATTTGATCACTGTATGCACATATTTTAATTTGTTTTTAGATATGCCTTTCAGCGATTAATGACCGGTATCTCTTCATTTCTAATGAGATCTAGAGCATACTCCACCACCCTGCTCCAGTGCGGATTGGTGGAGGGGTTCGTGACTAAAGCAAATGTCAGAAGTTTTTAAACTCTGGTTATAAGCTCTTTTAGATATGAGCTTTATGCATATAATAATTTACATTTAGGTATATAATTGTCTTTTTACTGAACTTTATACTAAACTGTTTAATCAATTTTGATAATATTTCTGTGTATAATTGCATTCGTGAATTCGTGAATCTAAATTCACGGTTGGATCCGATATAAAATGTTTTTTTAATCACTTATCTTTGTTGTACGAGAATCAAACTTAGTATTCACATTCAATATAAGAAGACGGCTAGAGTGTAGCATATGTAAGAGGATAACGTCTGTCGACTTATTATATGTGTATTTTAATTCATAATTTTCTCCGGAACTAAAGATGGTAATATTAATACATATGTCGATTTACAAGTGTGCACAGTTGGCGAGCCCGTCAGTAGTGTAACTTCAACAACTTGACAATGTTCATAAAATATATACCTGCTGCTGTATTCAAGAATTTTCAGTTTCCATTTAATACACTTAAATATATGGGCTAATATATGAAATTTAAAATGGATAAAAACTAATTGCGTTAATTATTTATGTATTAAGTTTTCAAATAAAATGACTGTTGAGTATCTACTAAATAGATACAAACACTACAACTGTCAATGACAATAAAAAGTCGACTTCTATTAAATACGCCAAATTAAATATTCCTTATATCTATCTACCTGTCAGAAGTCGCTCAAATTAAATCGGACATGCATCAGCTTTCGAATACAAGAAGAATCGTCAAATTCGGTAAAGTTAACCAACCACATTACCCAGTAAAAAGTTATTAAGTAGCACACATTAAAAAACAGTTAAATTTAGAATCTCCTTTTTCGTTTGGCGTCGGTTACAAAACAAATTGGATTCAGTTGCTCTGGCTTACTTTAGTTTTAGAACTATCATTCCTGAAATATTGACGTTAAACCGATTAGTGGCACTGAAGCTAAATGGTGATATTAGAAACTTAATTTAAATGCATTGAGGCATCACGGATTGTATTCGGGTGGATATCGTGAGGATTGAGATAGGGCGTCTCATTTGTCAATCCAAAATGTCTAAACCGAAACAAGGGACCTCCCTTGTTTCTCAAGCAACTTGTTTGACATTTGAGTTACACGGTGTTTGTGGTTTCACTCCAGACAACCTACAGAAAGGTTCAAAGATATGGACAAACAACATCTACCCATAGACCTATATCGTAGTATAAATTATGAAGTATTATGTGATCTTATATCATACTAGCTGACCCCAGTAAACTTTGTTCAGAAATATAATTTATTATTTTTGAACTATTTTGATAAACATAAAAATAGTTATAGCGGGTTAACTTTAAAAGTTATGTGACTTTTATTTAGAACTTTTAGAGGGAAACAATATTGTAATATATGGTTTTTGAGTAACTTTCACCGTTTACTCAGCGCACGCAAGGAAAGCTCTAAATTTTACCGTTTTCGCAATATTTTATTGCTGCTTCTCTCCTATTCATCTTCTTCTATCCTATTCACTATAGCCTATAGCCTTCCTCCAAAAATGAACTATCCTACTTAACGTAGGATTTTTTTTATTTAAATCAGTTAACAAATAAAGAAGTTATGTATGTCAATTTATGTTAATCATCACCTAATTATTTATAATCCTGAAGCGTTGCGAAGTTGGTCAGATCGTTTAATTGTGAAATAAAAACGTTTACTAAAATATTACCACCAACTTTTATCTGTCACTAATTTCTGCTTCGGAAACTGAACTAAGAACGCAGTAATTACAAGACAGATATCATTTGTATTGTAATATTTGTCATATAACACTGTATTCTATAAAGTTAGGTCTAATCATAGTAACATTAGTGCTAATCTAGTTGGTGTTTGTTGGTGGGTCAGCTCGGTTAATGGACACTGCAGCCAGCCACTGTTTGTTCTAAACCAGTGTGCACAAGCAATTTGCACAATTATTTGACCAGCACCGTCGATCGACCGCCGTGCTTATATTGTCCATGGTTTTAGAATTGAATTCACCTGTCGCGTGCGGTTTACACAACTATCACAGAATATTATTGACAGGGGAATGTTTTGTTTTTATTGTAGTATTAGTTTTAACGTAGTAATTGTTTTCAAACGCTCTTGTTATTAAAAAGGTATTGTGGTCTGTGGAGAGTTATTACAAGTAATTGATTAAAAATGTTGATTAACGTATTTTAAAGTTGATTATATTAAATGTGTATGTTACTATGCCTTTAAATATTGGCATTTTTATGTTATGTATACCTATAATAAAGACTGTATAGTGTTATATTGAATTAGTGTATAATGTTTTAGTATATAATGTATTAGTGTATAGTGTATTAGGTAGCCCGCGGGAACGCTATGATATCAAATAATATATTTCAAGATGGCG
>DWJN01006265.1:0-10809 GCA_018248895.1 Carystus phorcus
GTCCAGTAGTTCCTGAGATTAGCCCGTTCAAACAAACAAACAAACAAACAAACAAACAAACAAACAAACAAACAAACTCTTCAGCTTTATATACTAGTATAGATAAGCTGTGTCGTCTACCACACATCAATTTAACGTATGTAATCGTCGATATGTTCAGTGAACCCCGGCGGCTGGGCGCCGGCGGGCGTGCTGCGCGCGGTGTACAAGCGTGAGTACCCCAAGTTCCTGAAGCGGTTCACCGGCTACGTGGTGGAGCAGTGTCGCGGGAAGCCGCTCGCCATGTAGCACACACACACACACACACACACACTGTACTCGGTCGTTGATCCCGGCCGTTCTTTTATTGAGTTCACTGTAATGGTGACGTAACTCGACAGATGGCGCTGCTGGTGATTTTTGAGATGACGGGTTTTTTGTTTTAAAGTCGTCGGAATCAATATGGTCGGAACACAGTTTTGTTGCATGAAAAACCGTGTGAATAAAAATTCACATTGCTTTTTAGTTTTAATGTTTTTTTTTAATAAGGGATTTCCTATATTTTTACATTAAAAAGTATTACATAAATAACGCCTCACACTCATAGCCCACGCTAGGATACCCCGTGTAGTGGGTGCCATGGACAACACAGAGCGACAATTACACATACATCCAGACAGAGAACAGAAATTTAAATACATCATTTAAATTTCTGCTTCGCTATGAATCGAACCCAGGACCCTTCGAATGGCGGTCCGGCGTGGTGACCACGCGGATCGTCAAGAAACATATTTTGTTACTATTTATGTAATATAAACAAATTATGCCAAATATAAAACTGTGGATGTACACTTCAATCCCGAACATTTCAAAACAGAATATATACGCTTGTATCAACCTCTAGTAGCGCCATCTGTACAAAGATGCGCCGCGTTCACCGTTACGATTTTATTATATATAAAAAGTTTATCGATGATAATGTGTATGATGAAGTATAATAAAAGAAGTCTATGTTGTTATGTATAGATCTCTATTTGTACAGAAACATAGTTCCATATTATATTTGTATTAGTACATGTATCATATTTGCACGTTTATAGAAATTCAGGGTTCTGTTTTGTATTGTTAAATGTATATTGTAAAGGTGTATTTTATGTATTGTGTAGCGTGTATTGTATAATTATAAAGTATTTGGATTTTATCGCGCGTTTATTATTCCCGAGATATAATATGTTGTTTGAAGACTTCTGTATTTATAATCGATTTTTTTATAAATGAGCCTTGTTCAAAGGTGCTTGATATTGTCGTTGGTATATGTAGTATGCTGGTACTCACGATTATTGTATATATTTATTCGATAGATAAAAATGTTGAATTTGAATATAAATACAGTAAATTTGAAAGACCGTTGCATTTATAATGCATATGTTTGACGATAATATTGTAATTTTTAAATTAAAGTCGTGTAAAAATGTGGTTTTAGTCTCAGTGTAGTTTCTGATAGGAATGATACGTAATATAAGTTATTGCGTCTTCCAAATATTCACTACTTTGACGGCGTTTTAAGGCAAACATAATATTATAATAATACTATTTACATAATATACACCCGGACAGGAATAAATTAAATTTCACAAGGTTATCTTTGAAATATCTTTATTTTAATTTCGAATACTCATAAAAATTAAATTGCGTCAGTTTTTTGATTCATTCAGTTGATGACATATCAAAGTAATTTCAGAAATATATATTTTGTTTTTATTAAAAAATTTTCGATTTTTGTACACCATCGACACGCAAACATTACATTTGTACAGACTTGATCTTATATTTATAAATGTGCATTGTGTAATAGAAATATTAACCCAGTGGTTTTTTTAATTTACAGTAGTTTTAAAATACGAATTCCAATTAAATATCTGTTACATTACATAAATATATTTTCTCTGTAATCATCTGTAAATATAATAACAATTTAGTTCATGAAAGTTGTTTCTTTTAATATAGTGTAAACGTATTTCATGTCACTGTATGCAAAATGGCTGTTCTCAGTTTTCTACTATCTACAAAACAGTGTGGAGATATATTTTAATATATATGTGTACTAGCTGACGACAATATGACTCGGCACACGATGTTTTGCTATATAAATTATATAAAAATCCAAATATCTTACGGAACCTTATTTTTTTCCAAAATAAAATATAGCCTATGTTACTATGGTGAAAGAATTTTTTATATCGGTCCAGTAGTTTTTGAGCCTATTCATTACAAACAAAGTTTTCCTGTGTATAATATTACATATTATGTGTATTAACTATTTTTTTACCCTACACAAGTTAATGCTGGACGTCAAGCCCACTTGATGTTAAGTGGTGAACACATCTAAGATGATGGACGCATTAACTTAGTAAGAGCATATTCTCTCTCCTCTTAAAGACACATACATATTTATATTTTATCTTTAAAACCTACCATCGGCTCACATCCATTCAGTATTGATTATTGGACAAGGCCATTAAGCATTAAGTTTCTTTTGCTCGGTCTGTACGAGGTGACAATTTAAATAAATAAAAATAGTTTACATTATATTATAAGAAATGTTCATATCATGTCCACCGAAGCGGGCGGGTACAGGTTAGTTTTAATTATTTTTTTTGTAATTGAGATAAATTTATCGTTTTATAGGAACAGGGACAAAATGAATAGCTCGTACTTACGAAATATGTAACATCAATTGTTCTATTGTAATAATATGTAAGTTATGTTGTTTTATTGTTTAATTTATACCATTTGTAACGCAACTCGTGTCCATTCCAGCTCTCGCTGTGTTAACATAGATACATAAACAAGGGTATATTATTGCTTGGAATTTATATTTATGTCTCAAAGTTTATGGAATATTATGGACGTTGGACGGACTTACGGATTGCATTTATTGTATCGAAGTGTTTGGAATTGTTCGGTGCGACATACCAATTTATAATAATAACGTTGATTTTCAATAAGAAAAAGAAATATTGAAAATCGGTTGACAAATAGAGAAGAAAGTTGTTTTGAACTGTTCACCTTATTTATATAAATATAATAAAAGTAAAACATTGTTTTAAACACATCTAGTTATTAGTATACTTTGCAACTATCGGTGAGAAGAATGTATAATGGTATATACTCTTAGATATGTGTAGCACCTCCCTTACATACAGACATACGGACATAAATAAAAGTACATACCCATATATGTATATAACACTACTAACACGTGTTTTGCCCCGAAACGGAACATTATTGAGTGAATTGACTCTGTGAATGTTAGTCGCAAAGTACTATAATAGCAATGGATTTCCGCAAAGTACTGTTAACTATTTAAAACTCATTGTTATAAATATGAAATTGGATTTATAACAGCGTTTTAATATAAATTTATTTTTAATTGGTATGTGGCATCGCTTAGATAAGGCAGGGTCTTATGACGGAAATTATCGGCAGGTTTCCTAACAGCTCAAGAAAGTTGGTATATTATCAGCAGGCGGTAATAATTATGTTGAATTGACAAATTTATTAAAACATGTCTCAGATATATTTGTTTGCGCCGGCGTTGCAACCTCTCTAGCCAAGTAATTTTTTTATCCGAATTAGATTTAGCGAATATTTTGTAAGGTACTGGCTGTATATATAAAAAAAAAATCCTTGTTGACTCTCATGTTTACCAACATTAAAATGATGAGATAAAGTTAAAATATCCTACTAATTAGTGTCACTGTTATATACTTGAAATACCGTTGGCTAGAGGGCAGCACACGCCGTGTGAATACGTTTTTAAATTGACCACAGAGTCAGTACTTTTTTCGTTGCTGTTAGAATTCCCGCCAAAAGTTATCTGTGCAAATACAACCTGTATAAAGTATGTTTTTTAATTATTGTTTATAATAAAATGTTTTATGATACACGTTCGTTTTATTTGATATTATTATAACAATAAATTCGAGAGTTTGTTGAAATGAAATGTAATTGTAATATGGACATATTTTAACAGTAATTGACTCATTTATTGACTTATAAATATCAGTACGCGTTAAATGACGTTATTCTTGCCAAGTTATATGTATATAAAATCTAATTGCCAAGTAAATGATTGGTCAGTTTCACTCGCTTTTTGTAGGTTGCCAACTAAAGTTAGTGTCGTTACTCGAATGTTCTTTTGTTGCTAACAGTATACCATATTCAGAAATATCGGGATTTACCGTGATTTGTTTATTGAGCTTTCGAATTAAAAATATTGGTTTTATATTCTTTATTATACCAGTTATAGACGGTACAAAAGGCGGACTTTATGCTTGGAGCATTCTCTACCAGCCAACATTTGGCCAAAGCAGATATCGATTTAATAAATAATACAAGTTCTTGTAAGTATCACTTTATTTACAACACTTATGTCATTCATATTATTCCAAACATAGACATTTATTAAAAGGGATCAATTTAATGGCATTGCTTAAGTTTAAAACAATTTTGCAGCTATACAAACAGATACATAAAGCTTACGTACGTTACAATAATGTTGATTTTATATTCTGAAAGAGGCCGATGACAATCAACTTTATATTAATAACACAAACAATATTACTTAAGCAATAGGCCTATTTTAATTATTCTGTTCATGTTTAAAATTAGAATTTTAACAATACCTTTATCGCTTTAAATGTAACTCTTTATACATTTTATCTGTATGAATCTACATTCATATCGAAGTGGACAGGAATTGTGCATTACTGCTTTAAAAGTAAACAAAAAACATTAAATTTGAATTTTTTACAAGCGCCATCTAGCGGCTATGCATTGAACGAGCACCTGACATTATTATACTTCTAAATTGAAACAACAAACAGTATAGCACAACGGTAAATATTTGATACATCTTAATGTAACGATTGCTCTAGTAACAAAAAGGAAATTAGCATTTAAAGCGACATATTTTAGTTTCACTAGTAACAGTGAATTTTATTACGCATATTACAATGAAATAAGGAAGTAACTAAATTCATATTATTCTTTATATATAAAAGTCACAACAATTAATAGTTAGTTTCAAGTTATCTATAACCACAAAACAGGGTCCAGCCCTATTTTTTATATTTATCAAACTCCTTAAACTTAACATAAATTAAACTAAAACATTGGGTTATGTTGGTTTATACACAATAAAACACTAATGTCGACCAATTTCCTTAGTCTATGGTCGGAACACCATTCCGTTTGTTCGGTAGGTAATCTGTGGGTCTGTGGCTGAGCGTTTATACGCCACCATATTAAAAAAAAAACTCAATTTAGATTTACATATGACACGTCACTCTTCATCGAATCCTTTAGTCATTTACTATCATGAGATTGTTTTCTTCAATAAGAAAAAATATTACATAACATTTACTTACGTCAAATAACACTTAATTTATAGAATGCGAGTAGCATTCCTTCTCAATACGCTCAATAGTATTTAAAAGTGTTAAAGATACATAGTGCGCATTGATCGTAAAATAGTACATATTTTCATAAACAAACATTGATTACACTATAGTTTAATACGGTTATTGAGCCAATTAGCAAATTAATAAAAAACAATTGAGGGATGTGCACACAGAGTAATGCACACGTATTAAATATATAATCATATATTTATTAAATAAATATTAATATGGGATTGAATACCGTAATCTATACAAATGAATATCTATATAAATGAAAAATATAGTAACTATGAAATATAAAGTTTTACAATATAGAACAACAACATCGAAGTGATTTAAATTTTGACCGTTATATTGAGCACAACAAAGCGTATTACATCTCGTAACATTAATCTACTGTATAAGTTACTTACGATACCAGCGTCATATAGACGAATACTACGTAATGTAGTCATTATAAATATGATATATCTTATTCGAATAAAATACATAGTATAAGTAAGTGTTAAGCAATCTTAATATTTATTAAGTAGGTAGATTCTTAAGTAATATTAGATAGGTATAAAGTCATTATAAAACAAAACCTGCCCGAGATAGAAGTTGTAGGGTCACTCAGTAGATCTCCGAAGTCTAGAAAACCTCCATAAAGTGTTCGAAAAATTTGGAATTTTGATATGACGAGGCCGAAAACCGTTACATAGATAGGTACTATAAAAAGTTAGTATAAAAATAGGAATCCTCTGAAAGCTCAAGTGTAAAAGTGGACCAATTATTACGATTAGATAGAAAATCTAAGACAGAGTAAATATTATATTAAAAATTAAAGTTGGGTACGTTACAGTTGTGTCATGGCGGGCAATGACAAACGTAGTGTTGCCTAACTATCGATTGTCTATCGATATATTATCAACACTATCAAGACCTCGAAAACTAATCATACTATCAATAGTATTGTGACGGCACAATTCTATGCACATAGTACGATTAGTTTTCATAGTCAACTATCAATACATATCGATAGTTGGGCAACATAAAATGGAAGTCGTAAGTACACTACCTTACACACTGTCCGGTTCACATGCAAACCGGACCGATTTTGCTGCAGCCGTTAGCGCATTTATCGAATGTATCATAAATTTGTGCAAATTTTTCCAAACGAAATCTGCTAGCAGATTCATTGGATCGCCATAAATTTATGCATCGTAAAATTCATGCATGACATAACTATGTAGAACGATTTGCGTAGATAAGATAAATATATACGTATACAGCAAGGAGTATTTTAAAGTTTTGTACTGTAAATAGCATGCCAGCATCGTATTTTTAAACAATAAAGTTGTTGTTAACTTCACAGACTGCATTAAAGTAATAAGTAAAATCAATTTCGTTACAGACTGATGATACGTTTGTATAGTTTCAAATAACATTATAAGCAGAAGATTAAAACCCGTTGGAATAGCAACTATAAATACAATGCATATTTACCAGAAGAGGAATAGACACATTGTAGAATAGGTAACATTCGACTTTATATCAATTAAATATTTATGCAATAGGTTACATATAAGAATTAGTAATTAAAGGTATATTCAATATTAATCTAGTACAACTACTTAAAAAGACGATATCAACAATCATAGTTCAAAGATATCCACACTAACACGGATATAATTAGTATAAAATAAGCGTATATTCGGACACATCCGTCAGGCATACGCGTCATGCCGGATGCCGGATGTCGGTGATCCGTTTCAGACTTTTTACGTTGACATCCAAATGCATTCTAAACATTAATTCATTTCGTATCTATAGATGATAGCTCAGAGCTCGAACACAGAAACACATGCAGGTAGTACGAAATGCTTTAGATCTTTAAACACACGAATATTTTTGTTATTTTATTACATTTACTGAAGCCATATAACAATTAGGATTAACAAATATCCAGTTCTATAAGAAATTTCCATTCAAAGCTCTCAAAAACCCCTTTTACATCGTGTTCCCTAAGTTTCTGAAAGCTCTTCATCCATTTCACGTCAATTACATTAATATTTGTTGCCACTTTATAATATATTATTAGACATTGAACACACCGGTTATTATCGCAATAGGATGAATTATTTTACAAATATAGAAAGTTTCTAGTTATTGTGCAAGTATGAAATTTGTCTTACAATATTTTCAATCACTAAAATCAGTGTTTGAATTATGGAAGAGCATGGCAACATCGGGAGTCACGGTGCCGTGCCGTGCAAACATATGGCGGCGTTATCGTATCCGTGCCGGACGGCGGACGTTGACTTAATTTTTTTATGCATAGACAAAAAACAATATTATGCGCCTCACCGATAAGAATAACTCAGGATAAAAAAATTTAGATACATATCGCCTCTTTACAAGAATAACGTGATATTTTTAAAACCACAACTTTAGAGGAGAGGAATTTCAAACATTTAAGCGTTGATAAATTCTAAAATATTGATCATTATACCGTCGCAAAACAATTAAATGAAAAATACCGGGTTTTTGTAGTAAATACAATTCGACGTCGCGGTTTTGAATATCAAATAATAAAAAAAGGTTTTGATGAGATGTCACATTGCTCTAGTAAAGAGGCGATATGTTGTAATACGTGTAGTAGATTAAAGTTTGTGCCGCGCTTCGGTGATATGGCCAATTCGATTACTGTTAACTTCGATTACCGAGGCTATTAAATTAATTATACATTATTTCAATTATTATTTATCAACTTCCCCTTAAGTTATCAACTTTGAAATAACTCAAATTTTAATCATAGTGATAATGTCTAGACATTATGATATATGAAACCATGGTGTGTAATGCTCGAGCGAAAACTAAAAAAAAATATATAAATTAACGAATAAATTAGTCGTGTGCTCATTAGGCAACACGTTTTCGAAGGTCCAAAGTTTGAAGTTAAACTTTTCATTCGGGCGATTTTTGTAAGAGTCCTGCACTTGTTTAAAACACATCGCCTTATTTAGTTCGTAAAAATATTTCATGAACAATATTCATAACTACGCTTCACGCCTTTCTGACGATAACTTAATATTAAGAATAAATAGTCGGACAGGATCTTTATATTGGCCATTTCAAAATTAGTTTATACCGAATGTAATTACGTTATACGAATTGTTTTGAGGCCAATGTAATTACAGCACTAGACCTAATTTGATGATGAATTTCAAGTTTGTATTTTCGTACAAGGTAAGTAGAACCAATCGGAATAGCTTAATTAGATGTAACCATATGGTTAACATCAATTCTAATATTATAAGACCCGAGCTTAAAAGGCCAGATGTGGGTTAAAATAAGTCGCTCGTCCATTGTTGGTAGTCGTGGTGTTGTAAACGATTTGGCCTATTGATATTACGTTCATATAACGTATTTATTTGTTGCCCATGCTTTAAAAATCTAATAGATGGCACTGTATTCATATTTTCTACTTGTTAGCCTGAACACTAGCGGATCCAAGGAGAGAGGTTAAGGGGCTTAAGTCCCCCCCGAATAACACCCCACCCTCCAAACAAAAATCCCGGATCCGTCATTGTCTGTCATCCTTGACGGTAAATGACCATTCAAGACGGTGGTATTATCCTAGTAAATTCACTCTCTTGAACGTTGTACATAACTTCGCAATGTAACACTCAACACGCACATGCGAATATTGAACTTTACGATTCAACTTTACGATGGACGATTCAATCATACCATGGTTGGGTCACTTGAACGATTCAACTTTACGATGGACGATTCAATCATACTATGGTTGAGTCACTTGAACAATTCAACTTTACGATGGACGATTCAATCATACCATGATTGAGTCACTTGAACGATTCAACTTTACGATGGACGATTCAATGATCGGTTGAGCCACGTCTATTCCTCGGCAGTGGGTTGTGTGGTGGGCGGTTGTATGGCGTTCCGTTGCGCGCGCTTCACGTCGGCGAGGGTGGTGACGCCAGCCTCGTCCAGCTCGCGCCAGCGCTGGTGGTTCGACCGCGCGTGGTTCACAAGTTCCGGCATATCAATGAACGCTGAAAACAAATGTGTTCATGTATAATTCACACACGGTAAAAGTGAAAGAAAAAAATAAAATATGTACATATCGCCTCTTTACAAGAATAACGTCATATTTTTAAAACCACATCTTTAGAGGAGAGCAATTTCAAACATTTGAGCGTTGATCAATTCTAAAATATTGATAATTTTACAGTCTCAAAACAATTAAACTAGATATATCGGGTTTTTGTAGAAAATAAAATTCGACGTCGCGGCTTTAAACATCAAATAATAAAAAGAAGCTTTTGATGAGATGTCACGTAGCTCTAGTACAGAGGCGATATATACAATTCGCACACGGTACGAGTGAAACTATAGAAAATGTTTACGTTAGAATTTTTTGTGATTTTTTATTTTATTTTTAGAGTGGACTTTTCAAACGATAATGTGTAAAGTATGCCACCTCACTCCTTCGTTTGATATATTTATGAGTGTCTCTGTCGTGTTTCGCATTTTCGTTTCAAATCACAACGATCCTAAAGAAGTTTCACTTCAAAAAATAACAAAATCCTGTAACGTGGGTGCCTTGGACAACATATTAACAAGGAAGCACCTAAACCGAGAACAGAAATTTAATATTACAGCTATAGTTTTAACATTTCCTATGTAATTCATTTATGGCCTTTGAACATGTATATCATGTTTTAGAAATAAGGAAATGTAAACACTGTTGGATTACCAAAAAAAAGCAGAACGCCGATACTTATCTTGACTATGACCCATGTAACTAGGTCGAAATATAGAAAATACAAAGCTATGGTAACGCTGTATGGTAATGCTATATGTAAAGCTAAGGTATGGTGATGTGACGAACCTGCCCAGGCCTCCATCATGTCGATGATGATGAAGTCGATGAAGCCGATCTGCGAGCGCGGGATGGAGCAGGTGGCGCGGTCGAACATCGGCATCACCACCGGCAGCTCCTTCGCCTTCTCCTCGTCCGTCTGCAGGAAGTACTCCTCCGCGATCCTGGAACATCCACGAACCATTAGTAAATGGAGATCTCTCGACACAATCCCATGTCCCAGTCAAAGTCAGTCAAATTATTTATTTCGTATTAGGAACTTACAGCTCACTCAACGAAAGTCAAAAACTACTAAAACAACAACCTGAGTAACATTATACATATTTTATAAAACACAAAATATATTGTTAGTAGAATCAGTTAGTGATCTAGTAATCGGTAGCTGATACTATAGAAATACCAATGTCCGATCCGAATGGCGATTTTTGCGTCGAGACAAAAGGAAAGGACTACCCTCCTTTTTTTCGGGGGGGG
>DWJN01006266.1:0-10809 GCA_018248895.1 Carystus phorcus
ACATTTTTATGAGTAACTAATGCTTATAACACTAGGGGTGTCCTCTCGATCCGATGTCAGGTAAGCGAGAGGCGCCTATTTCACTCGTAAACTGACGAATGTCGAATATATGTATCTTGCGCAATGCGTTACAGGGATGTAACATACCTTATCTATATCCGAAGCTTCGTCACAACACTTTTTTTAAACATCGATTGCAAGAAAACATTTAATGTGAGGCAAATGCCTTGATAACAGTTACATTAAAGTTATACCAGCTGTATACCATCTAGTGACTTTCAAAGGACTATATTTATTTTACTGCGTATTTAATTTTCAAACACTTTTAGTGCGTATACCGAAAATATTCTCATCTACTTGTAAAACTTCTCTTGACGCATCTAAAGACGCATCAATGATGACAAAACAACGGATTTATCGGATTGTTTTTTAAACCATCACCTGCAGACCCGACCACCCTCGTTTTGCCTAAGAACAAAAACACTAAATTACAAGTAAAGCCCATCACAATATAATTCTGAAAACTGCATTCAAATCGAATAATCTGTTTCTGAGATTAGCGCGCACAAACATACAGATACAGACAAAACAAAAAAACATTGTTTTAGGTTGTCTTGTGTACCATTATGAATTTTTAAATATATTTGCCACGAACCGATAGCGATCAGTAAAAGTTTTGTTATATGTATAGACAGATTATTATTTGATATTGTTCCTTCGTGAAAAGATAATATAGGCTCCAGAACTAAGTCATAACTCATTCAAAACTCTTTGCCAGCATATGGAGAAAATTGCATGAAAGTTTCATCTTAATCGAATCAATGCTTTCTTATTAAAAAATAATAAGACTGATAAAACACATAATTCACCAGGCTTTACCAGAAATTCCATATTATTATTCCGGTAATAATAATAATTTTCTAATACAGGACATTATTTTTTTCTGGGATTTATCTTCTAAGTAATTTTAAGATAATAAAAACAAAAAAAAGTGTAATCATATCATATGATTAAACTAGCTGCGCCCGCAACTTCGTTCCCATGCGAACAAAAGTTTTAAGTTCGGTTCGCTGATTTTACCATAGCTTGTAATTTTAAAATATAAGCAGCCTAAGTTACTACTTACATCAGCTATATAGCAGTGAAAGTCCCATCAAAATCGATTTAGCCGTTCCAGATACACAAACAGACAAAAATTGTAAAAAAAACGTTATTTTGGTGTATGTACCGTGTATACATTTAGTAAAAATCGGCTATTTTAATATTACAAACTGACACTCCAATTTTATTTATTTGCATAGATGATTCTGAGTACACTCGAGTCTGTTTATTTACTGGGAAATGTCAAAGGTATATAAATTAAAATGTTTACAGTAACGTAAATAAATTCAGCAAATTCCACACAGATCCTCACGTATTTTCGCACGTAATTTTGCACTGCGATTGTAAAGATGGCGGGCCGATAGTAATTATTTATATGATACTCTTCTTACTTTAGGGTTGATACTACAAAATTTTATATTTGTATTAATAAAGTTGTGTTTTCATCAATACCTACACAATATTTTACATAGGCACATGCTTTACTAGAATTTAATTAAGCAAGTGTTATCCAAATTTTACCTATTCACAGTCGTACCTTCAAATTGTATACATATTTAAATATCTACGTCTGTATCACTACTCCTACAAAGTTCGCTAAAATATATATCTTTAGCCAATTATTTTACTTAGTACTAACTTACATCCTTATCTTCTTTCTTGATATTTCTTATAAACAAAAAATAAAAAATAATTTTATAAAATATGTTTTTCTTTAAAAAAACTTCACTTCATAATTTTTCACGTAAACATCATAATTTCCTAACATCAAGATGTACATTTAACAGACTGACCTTAGAAATATTTTTATATCGGGAAAAACGTTAGCTCACATCAAAATTTCGCACCATTATATATACATACATTGCTGGCTTGAAATATGTTTTTTAAACATTACACGCAATCGACAACCCTACACCAAAACACGAGTGTTGGGCTTAAAGTCGCTTCAATATCATCTCGAATGGAACGCGATGTTTAAGTATCGATATAATTCTGTACCGCTGTTTTATCGATATTATAAAGCTAGAATTTATCGCTTTATAGACGGTAATGAAATTTAAATAGCTACTTGTATGTTATTGCGTTTACTTTGTTTAAGTTAGATTAACTTTATTATAAAAAAAAAACTTTCAATTACACAGATAATTTTTTAATAGTTATTTGTTGCATGACACAGCTGCCATAATTATGATCTGTCGGGTTTTGGTTCTGACTGGGCTTTACTACTACTTCTTTTTCATCTTTCTTCTTTGTTGCTCGGCTTCCTTGGAAGTATGAGTGTGTAAATGTTTATGATTACTATGAATAAAAGTGTAGGTGTTTTTACAATAAAATTGAATAGGCTTTTACTAGGTTTGGGAGCTTAACCATTCAAGACTATGTTATTGCTTACCATCAGGTAGAATAATGGTCAAATATTATCTTATAATAATTAAAAAGAGTATAGAAAATAAATGATTTTTAACTTATATTTGTTCTTTATTTTCTTCTTCGCCTGATCACCTCTTAGCAATCTATACACGCATTGACTAGGAAAAATATACTTTGAGAAATAAACCTTAATACAATGTAAATACGAGCTAAGCGTTTTGTGGAATGACTAGGTAATACAATGTCTGAATTATACGATTTGTCGGTAACATATCCACTATATACAAACGTAAAAAATATCTTGCTTAGAAAAGCGTTTCCTTAGCTAGAAAAGTATTAATTTATTCCAGACTTCTTCTACTTTCCAATCAATCTGGTACAACTTATTCTGATTATGATTGGAAATATTATTCAGTAACTAGTTTACAAGCTTCTACTATTTTCTAAATCCGTATGAATTAATTCATATTGATAAGGTTTTTACATGTTTCGTTTCACTCCTCTTGTCCCAGTGTACGTCAGAGGCGAGTGGTGAAAATGGGGATTTTTAAAAGACCCTAAGGACAGTTCAACATAAAAAATGTATATTAAATTATTCAAAGTGTTAATGTGAAGTAAGGTTTTTATTAAACAATGAAGGTCAAATTCAAAACTGCTAATACTAAATTACTTTACCATTTACCATTTGATAGTAAGCGGCGAAGAAGTCCAAGATAGTGGATACACTAACTTAGTAAACCCAACTAACTTAAAACTACTACTAACTTAGTAAATTCATTCCTAGTTTAAGCAAGTTCAAGTCCTAGTTTCATACTATTTTTCGTTGTTAACAGAAACCTCATCAACCTATCGAGGGTTGCAACCCTGATCATCCTCCACGCAGCAGGCGCTGGCTACGCAGCTCCCAGCGTTCTGGTCACCAGACCTGTCTCCAAGATCACCACTGATTGGTTGCCGATGGACAATCAGACCGTCTACCGACTGGATAAAGGAGAAACTGAAAAGTAAGCTGACAACAACGTAGTCTTTGTTGATTCTTCTTTTGCCGTTTCTTTTTCTCATGATGATTAAGCATCATTCCCAAAGGGTGAATTAAAAAATGACGTGGGAAATGGGAAAAATTAATAAAGGATTAAGAAAAAGAAAAGTTAACGTGACCCCGAGTGAGGAACTATGAGACCTGGTTGAGCAGGTATTTGTGATAGATAAATGTTTGTTTTCAAGTGCTAATCTACTCACCATGCTAATGCTAATCACCATGCTAAACCAATGTTTGAAGGGTCCTGGATTTAGGTCCCAGCAAGGCAGAAATTTGAAAGATGAGTAATTTCAACATTTTCAACTCATCTTTCAAATTTCAAATGAGTTTAAATCACCTTTCAAATGTCAAATTAGTTTAAATTTTCACTTTGAGACCAAGAATCCAGGACCCTTCAAACGTCGGTTAGGTGCTTTACACGGTTGAAATGAATAAGATAGTTAGTGAAAATCAAAAGCCTGCAAATAATTTAAAACTTTTTTAAGTATGTTAGTACAGTACAGTTTCTGTGTTGTCCATGTCACATGACACGGTGTCTTAGTGTACAGTTGTTATTTGTAAGTATTGTCCACCATCCAGGGCATATATGTATCTATAACAAGGGGCATCCTAGTTCGGGAACATGAGTGTTCGAAAGCCTCTAAAATGTAACGTCTGCTATAAAACAAATTTAAAAAAGTTCTAAATTATTTGCATATTCTTGATTTTCACTACCTTATTCATTTCAACGACGCTAAGCACCTATCTACGGCAGTAAATTTACAAAATTCATAGTATTAGAAATACGGGGACGTGGTTATCAAACGTCAGTCCAATATCGCATAGGCAGAGGTGTGAGAGACGCTTTCACATTGTCCGTCCGTTTATCGGATAACGGAGCCCACACCGGCCGCTAACGGCTATCAGCATTGTCAAGTTCTAAGTCTATCAGTTGTTTCTGATCACAGTGTCTGCGTGAGAAAGGTTTTGTCTAATGAAACGGTGAATGGTTTTATTTTAAGCTTTCTCTTTAGAAATAAATAGTTTTCTAGTATATGCTTCATATATCTTAATTCTTCCTTCTGACCTAAAGGTTTCTTATTATATTAACTGGAAATTGGTCTCAGTATATAAATCATTGCTTATGACTGTACGCTATTATTATTATTATAGTGATTTATAAAAATATCCTTAATTATCTGGCTGTCCGGATGTTTCTGCACGCTAATCTGAGAAACGGCCTAATGCGAATGTAGTTTTCAGGATTATATTTTGATGGGCTTTACTTAACATTTAGCGTTTTTTCACTTAAATAAATACGGCCTTATTACAAAACGTGGACTAGCTACAGTACCGGTTTAAACTTCTATTAGACCATGGACTAAACAAAAAAACGAAACTCAAATAAACCTTGGCTTAAAGTATAGTATTAAAGATAAGCCTATACTTGATAATCGTGGTTTAGACGTTATTTTGTAATAAGGCGAATAAAGATGTCAATCATTCATTGACTGTTGAAGTTGGCCGGGCACCTAGTTGATAATAATCCTTACTCGGAGCAAACAATTGCACAAGTAAATCGTATTTTTCGTATGAAAAACAATTTTCGATTCCACTTTCATATACACAGTTCGTGGAAAATGTTTGTTTAGGGCTACACGACCTTTCTTTCTTCAGTATTTTAGGACAAAGAGAAAAGGATCTTGCTTTCGCATTCAGTTTATGGAGTTTATTATATCGAATATTTTGACAGCCTTTGAAGTGTAAGCTTTACATTTAACGTGAATGTCATTTCAGCAATTCATATAATGACTTTTTCAATAAACAAAACACGGACTTCATTTATATTTGCTGAATTTTTAATTCTCTTATGTACAAGATAAACAATTAAATTAATTAAAAAAACATTCTACCGGATCGGATAGTAAAATTCCTTTTTAAATGCCTTTTTTAAATAAATTCCGACATTGGACACAATATTATATATTTAAATACCCGATAGATATAAGTTCTGGAGCTACTTTCACTTCTAAAAAAAATGCCTTTTTTCTTCGCGTTGTTCTTTAGGTTCTTTGCGGATGTTGCTTGTATTGCTCCCAGTAGTTACAACGTAAGGGCGGATCTGGACTTACATAGCGTTGCGTGTTAGAATGCCTCACGTGCCGAACGCTGACCGTGCTGAGACAGAATGACAGTTGACACTTGTTTCACCGGCGGCATGTGTACGGAATTCTCGTACCTATATAAACAAGTAGTTGTAAACTTGTAACGCTCAATGCCTGGCTCGCATCGATCCTATACGATCGACAGTTTAGCAACTGCGGGCGCGGTCAGTACCTGGATGGGTGACCGCTAGTAGCAAAAATTTTTTGAATGTTTCCGTGCTTCGGAGGGCATGTTAAGCTATCGGTCCGGATTGTTATCATAAATAACAGTCGTCAAGGAATGTTGGAAGCCTTCGGGCGGCTTAAAAACTTTCGACACTGGTTCAAAAGATGTAACAGTTTTATCGCCGTTTCTCGATGTTAAGGCACCTTTCCGAAACAGTGGTAGATTCAAAAGCAGAGCACAAGTGTATTGAGAAAATACCTAAGAACACGAATAAATGATTTTGAATTTCCATGATTGATTGATTTTCCATTTGAATTTCCATAACTCTGACTAATAGATCTACATTTATTCAAATTCAGAATATAAAAAATAAAAAATTAAGTTTACATTTCAGCCAGTGTTCTGTTTATTCATGAAAACATTTCAAATAATTTCAGATAGATTCATTTCATTCTAATAAGATTAACTGATATGTTTTTTTCAGTCTAGAATTAAACACGTCGTTAATATCTCAAGCGATGGTGTTTCTCACCGTGAGTCCGTGTTCAAGAAACGTGCATTGGGCGCTTTATCTAGGAAAAGCTACGGATACTGAAGGTACGTAATTAATAATGATCACTTACAAGTTACCACTTTGCCATATTGGGGGCTGGAATATAAATCCTAATCGCATTAAAAGACATGAATGCTTGGACATGTGCTATATTGCTTTAATAGTGATCCGTTTAAACGTGAGTAGGTAATCTACGTGGATTTTTTTTTGTCTACTTGTTCACGCACTTGAATTTCGAAAAGTATATGTAAAAATGATCTTTGAATAAATAAATTTGTGTACGATAAATTGTAAATGTTCTAATTAAACTTTGTAAGTCATAAAGCAATGCGAACCTCGTATTGAACTGGTCTGTGGTCTCGGATTTAAAATTAAAGAAAAAAGGTAAAGAAAATATTTGAAACAAATTATAGTTCAATACTGGCTTTCGTCACTGCTACATGACACACAGGAAAAGGGCATTAATAATTTTTTGAAGAAATAATAGCTTGGAGCAAGTAGCACATAACCACACCAGAGTGATCCGTAACGTGGATTAAAAATTAAATTAATTTTATAATCTGTTTTTCAGGACAGTTAAACCTGTTAAGAGAATACAAGAGTGGAGACATGACGACGTTTTCAATAAACACCTCAAAGCATGAGAAATATGTTTTACAGGTAATATACTAATTAACGATATGTGTGGAGGTCTCCATGCCAGATATTCCCTCAAGTGATGATTAAAATGATGATGAATAATTTGAAATTGATTTTTACGTACACGCAAAATATATACTGAAGCGAAGGCGTTTGCTAGTAAAGTTATAGTCACCTTCAACCCATTAATGGGTTACTACTGAACACGGGTTTCTGCTCATCACTCAGAAGGACTCGAGCTTACTCCACCACCCCGCTCCACTGCGGATAGGTGGAGGAATTAGTGGTCAACCCAACTGTCGGATTTTTTTAAATTCCTCGAAGGCCTTCGACGTGGCTTGACGGCAGTTATTTACTATACCATCGGGACCGATCGCTTAACGTGCCTTCCGAAGCACGGAAACACTCAAGAAATTGTTGCCACTAGCGATGAACCATCCAGATATTGGCCTTGCCCGCAGTGGCCTAATTCTGGCGATCGCTAAGGATCGACGCGAACCCCTGGGCTTATAAACTAATAGGAAAATCCCTTGCACCTCTTGCAGATTTAAAACGTTTGTCATTAAATCCGTTGCCAAAATGACATCTGTACTTTGATTCCCATTGAAAAAGACATCTCTGATAATGGACTTTATTGTAAACTAGGTGACCTGAACAACTTCGTTTTGCCTAACAGCCAATGAATGATTGATATACATAAAAAGACATGACTTCTTTATTTGTTAACCATTTTAAATAAAAAAAACACCAAATGTTAAATAAAGCCCATCACAATATAATCCTGAAAACTGCACTCGCATTACACCGTTTCAGAGATTAGCGAGCACAAATATATGGATATAAAGACCTACAGAAAATATGAAGAAATATTGTTTTAAGTTCACTTGAATATACAAGGGGCCCATTATGAATTTTTCAAACATATTTACCATACCAGTGATCGCTTAGTTTTATGAAATGTTTAAAGAAGATTGTTATCAAGTAATCGGTTTATCCTGCAGCTGTCAACAACAAAAGGGGGCGCTATATCCGTGAGTGTGAGAGGCGAAGCTACAAGATTAGTGAGAATGCGGTTACGTGTTCGTTCTCGACGGAGGCTATCTGCTAACTGGGATCCCAGGTAACTAAATGTATACAAAATTTATACAATACATTAAATATCAAAGTACTATTATACATGTGGCATGGACACAAATATTTATAAACATTATATATCACCTAACAGACAATGACTGTTTGGCATAACTTCTTTGTTTCTAAACCGATTTAAATGTAAAATGTTTAACCCTGAAAATTAGAACTAGAAGAATACTGATTAGAAAAAATAGATTACGTTAAATATAACTTAATTTAGGTAATGAGACAAATTCTTTGTTTTATCAAAATTATGAAATTTTCATTCATAATTTTCACATTGATGTTTTTATTAATTACTATTATAAATACAAAATGTATGTAAACGCCAAATATGGTTTCGTATATTAGTTTCGAATATTATAAGTGACATCACTACTTAATTGAGAATACTAATTTCGATTTTGATAACAATAATGTAATTTTGTGAAATGGGGAAGACAGTTGCTAAACTTTACTACTAGTTGGCGCTAATGTACTTTATAATATTTTGTGGTGTCATTACATTGTCATTACTAACATCATTTATGTTTCACATAATATATTAAGATGATATACAAAATTAACGCGATTATAACAAAACGGTATTTAATAGTGCGTTTGAATGTATACTAATAATATTATAAAGGTGTAATTTTTTACCAGTTACTTTTTGTTATGTAATCTCTGGACTTACTGAGCCAATTTTGGAAATTCTTTTGCTAGTACAAAGCTACATTATCCTTGGCTAACATACATAGACTATTAAGTATACATAGATATAACTGTAAATAACCGTAAATTCTGCGGTGTAAAAATAAGTCTGCGAGAATAATTCGTCTAAAAATATATCAACTAAAATTACTTCATAAAAAGAAATTAAAAATGTAATCAAAATATTAATTAAAATAACTAATATTTGCACTACGTACTACGTGTATCTCGAAGTCACAAACATACTACTAGTCACCATAAACCGTTAACCATATAGCTCTCGCAGCTATAAATCCGATCTGTCTGTCTGTTCGTCACAAGAACAAGTATAGATGAATTTATGATATGCCGTATAAGGGCGTTCGATATGACTCGGTAAGGCGTGGTCCATATTGTACGACATGTGAGAGTCGATCGGTGTAATAGAATTTATGAGGGTAAAGAAATTCGGAACGATTCGTCGTGTTGAAAACTAAAAACGTCGCTATGAAAACTGCACTCAAATTGGATTAAACGTCTCTGATATTATCGTGAAAAAAACATGTTTAGGGTTTTCTTGGGGCCCTCCATTACGAATTTTTAATTATTTGCCACGTACAGACAGCGATCAGTAAGTTTATATTTTTAAAGTTTCAGCATTACCAACTGAAAAGTTATTATACGGAATATTTGAGGATATGTATTCAACGCTATTATTTAAATCGACATAACTTTTCGTAACTTTCAACTGTTCATCGTCCAAACAAAATACCTTAGTACAATAATGCAGCTTATTAAGTTAGTATTAGTCTATTTTGCAACTTTATTATGTTACTTTGTTGCAAAGTAGACTAATACTAACTTAATAAAAATGGATTGCACCAAAGTAACGCTCGATACTATTAACTGTGTAACCTAGCTTACTTTTACGTTACAGATTGCTAACTTTCAAGATTTATTTTTGGTTTTAGTAACTCACTTGTAAAGATGATTAAGTTACAAAATATTCAACAATCAACTCAAATATATCGTTTAGTATAATAGTGTTACTTAAGTACAAGTACAGTTGAATTCAAAGAAAAGGATATCGGTTCACATAAACACGCCCTATGATAAAATCGAACATGCGATGAAGGTTTGAGCTTTCTGCTTTTCGCATCGACGTCCACCGCTCCAGCTTGACCGAGTAAGGTATATAATTGCCCAAGCACTCACGCAACCGAGTTTCATTGACTCGTATAAAGTATGAGCTTTAATATTACTTACATATAATTTAACCTGCACTTATGGATGTGTACAAGCAATGAAATGTATACTTTGACAAGTTTCTAATAAAATTTATATAAACAGATAATGGAAAAGAAAGTGAACGATTTATTTTTAAATATACTTTGCCCGCGGTTTCGCTCGCGTTAAGAAAATTTCGTCCCCTATTTTATCCCCTTGGGGGTAGAATTGATCAAAATCCATTCTTAGCGGATGCCTACGTTATAATATCTACCTGCATGCCAATTTTCAATCCGATCCGTCTAGTAGTTTGGGCTGTGAGTTAATAGATCACTATGTCAGTCAGTCACCTTTGAGTTATATATATTTAGATTGTATAATAATTTAAGTGTATTATTATAATGTATATAGTTTTGTTTACGATGACTCACTAAACAAACAATTTGATGATTATACGATTAACAGTGTTAGTTCAATTTCATTTGAATAAATTCATTATATACTTGTCAACATATACATTTCAGTGCTTGTGACTGTACATTAAACATACATTGACGTTTATTAGGGGCTGTTATTTTATTGTAAATATTCAGCAAACGAAATATTAGCCGCCCGATAGCATGGGATTTTTTTGTACATAACCGGCAAGCGAAAGACTAGCCACTTGACGGGAACTGCCACCGTAGGTTTTTACTTAAATGAATCAATGCAACATCCATCAGATAATCCCCATGTCTGCACAACGTCAATCTCACTTAAG
>DWJN01006267.1:0-10809 GCA_018248895.1 Carystus phorcus
AAGGGTAACCTCAAATTCCCCATAGCGCTCAAAGAAGAGTTAAAAAACGCAGTGGACAAGATTGAGGCAAGACTAAAGAGCGATCAAAAGTTGGTAAGTTATTTTAATGATATGTGGTATTAATATGAACTGTAGTGTCAACAAAATAAATGTATGAATTAAAGTATCATTCAAAAATCAATCAGCAAACTGAAAGCCAACAATGTCTAATAGACGCAAGAATAAATATATTTATGTAGTAAACTGTTAATGTTTTCTCTTATAAAGTGAAAGATGCAACATTAAAATGCTTGTAAGGTAAAACTTACTTCTTCCATCAATTTTTTACTTAATAGTCTTCAATGTGATGGTTTTACATTATTTTACTGTTGTGTGTCACATATTATAATAGAACTTTTGGTAACCAGGTACGCAACGCAAAAAGAGAAGTTAGGATACAAGAGATACTCAACTCGGAAGAGGAGATGAAAAAGCAGAGAAGAAGAGCGGTATGTACAAATTTAAGGCGTTGTCCGTTATGTAAGATAATAGTGTGGACGAATTTATTAATTACATTGTGATCTTTATCCTATGTGTAAGCTATCATCTTCAAATGTTTGGATTAGCCTCTAGTGTACTGTCACTTAAATGGAACAGCATGGTTGACTATGTTTCAAATTCAATTAAGGGAAGAGATTGAACAATAGAAAATTGAACTTGACATTGATTCAATGTCAATATTAAAATTGTCATGTTATCGTATCCGGTATTACAATATACTTTGTTTGAGCGGAAACATGAATAAAATGTTCAATTTTACTGATGATAAGACATAACTGAATGATATGAAATCTGTATTGGTACAACTTGTCGCAGAGAAGGATTGAAATTAGGCTCGTATTGCCTCTTCCGTATCTTGCTTTTCTGCTTCTGCCTTACTCTTTTTGAGCGAATTTCTCCATATTTTCGTGTGTTAAATAGCAATGAGTCGGGTATGTTCATTAAAATATGAAGACGTTTAATTGAACTAGAACTATATTTGGTGGTATTTGTTACAGAAAAAGCGCGAGAGTATATGGAAGTCGACGTCGTCACTGGCGGAAACGATGCGCTCGCACAGCGGCAGTACGGCCTCGTCGCCCACGCCGCCCGCCGCCACGCCGCCCGCCTTCTGTCAGTTACATATTACACGTATACATTACACTATTTTTTTTGACGACTCCTGAGTTAAGTCTAGGGGAAAACCTGGTTTGATAACCAGTTTGAGTAGAAATTTGTGTGATATAATGTTCTCGGATTGTGGATATTGTTAGTTCTATGTCTTGTCTATGTCACTCGCAACATTAAAAATACTAGTACGCCACCATACTAGTACGTAGTACCGTATAAGCGTGTCTTTTTTTGAATCAAGATAATCACGGAAATGTAATAGGTAAGCTTTTAAAAAATTCAATTGTCAATTGTGCTGATAAATTTATAAAGGATAAATTCATAAGATTTTTTAAACTCATCCCCTGTGAAGTTTTAAATTTGTAGGAGAACATCGATAAAACTTTTGAAAAAAATCTGTGACGTTAGCATTTAAAGGTATTCTGTCCTTTTCAAATGTGTTTTGACTCTCTCTAGCAGCGGACACGAGCGGCAACAGCTCGCAGTACACGCCGCTGCCGACCAGCCCCACGGACGGGCGCTCCGCCCTCCTCGACGCCATCTGCTCCTTCGACAAGCGCCGCCTCGCCAGAATCAATTCGCGGTGATCTACCAATGGGAGACGATGAACGCAAAGAACATGGAACGCGCTCATACGTGAACGACAACACTCGTACGAGACATACACCAGTGACTTTTACACATAATTAATTGCATGAAGAAACATAGAAACAGTGTACTGGGCATCGCCAGTTTGTTGAATTTAACCATCAATGTATTATGACCTTATGATATTAACATTACCATAAATGTATCGTGTCTGTGATATCGTACCGTAAAATCATTGAATATTTTGGAGCATTTTCGTTGTCTGAGTGTGTCTAGACGTATTCAATTTCATTTGGTATTTTGAATTTATATATATAGGCTTTATACCTTTATGTATCAATAAAGGCAAACGAGATTATAGAGTAAATTAAAAACTGAAATATCTAGCTAATTCTCAAGAACCATAGAGAGGATGACGCAGTTTGACTTTCGAATTATTTGTAACAACCAACTTCAAATGAAATAAACTTAATGTTTCCAACTGGATCCGACACTGATGATGATACTAAATACATGTTATAATGCCAGAGCATTACATCTATGTATTTCTATTGAATACCCAACTGATTTTGTATCAGGATTGTTAATAATCCAGTCGCTAGCTAGCTGGCAGCTCTGAATTTTCCGGGCGGATAAATATTTGTCAACTTTTTATATCTCTTGTTGTGACCAAATTAAAAATGATTACCAGGTTTGCTATACTGTGGTATACATGCAAGTTTATTATTTATATACTGGACAGTGCTGACTAATATTTTATTTACTACTAGTAGAGCCGGCAAACTTCGAATCACCTTCAAACATTTGTCCCGTTTCGTAGCGTTATGTTATATAGCCTATACCCTTCCTCGATAAATGGACTGTTCAACTCAAAAATATTTTTTTCAATTCGAAACAAACAAATTCTTCAGCTTTATAATATTAAATTAAAAAATAATGAATAGTATAGATAATGCTATATTTATTATTACATTTGTATTTAGCTAGCTAAAATTGCAATTTAAATTTGCCAATCAATAAAAATGTACTAAGAAATTGCCAAAGAGAAATATATTTTAATTATCTAAATTATGTTGAAAAATGTTTAATGGTCTTACTTCTAACCGATTTTGAAGCAACATTTTAAATGGCCGTGACTTCTTTTGACTTTAAAAGGAGAATAATTTAGTAAGTATATAAATTAGGAGCTGAAGTGAAGCGAATATCCGAAATTGTATATTGTGTTTAACTAATATATAAACATGCAGATGCGACAATGACAGAAACCAGTGACCATATTCTGTGCATAGTTTCAGTGTACAAGATACAAAATATAGTATTAATTATCTTAACATAATGTAAATACAGTGTACAGTATTTGTTTACACGCTTTTTGTTACAATTTTTTGTAAATACGATGTTAACTTGAGTATCAATTTATTTGCTTCAAAATTACGAAGTATTAGGAAGTAAACAATAATTTATTTGTTTTGAAAATAACTATGAGATTCATTAAATATTAAAGCATTTGTATTAAAATTTATATACTTATCTAGAAGATATATTCATTGGTGTAAGATTTTTATGAGAGAGATTATTACGTGAACAAAGCTATACAATAAAGCTGTGATGATCAAGATGTCATAAATACGAAAAATAAGACGTTTTCCGATATGAACAAAAATCTTTGGATTTATTAAAATGTATTTATTCATTATTTCCATTTCATTTAATGTAATATTATTTTATTTTAATTTGTATTCCACTTTAAATGTAGACGTTTTGTTTGCGTGCCAATGTTCCGTGCCGTGCGCGGTCAATTTGGAATGCTAAAAATATGTGAAACTTATGAGAGCATTTTATTGTGTAAAGCTTCGCAATGCACTTTGAACATAGGGTTAAGTTAATATTAGGGGATAAAGTACCTATTCGTTCTCTGTATCATCCAAATTATAAGCTTGATAAATACGAAGAAGTTCACATTTTATATGCAAATAGCAAATAAATTATCAGAATTGTCCACTTAGAAGGTTGCAGCATATTTGGATGGTGTCCATGAAGTATGAAATAAAAACACTATGGGCGCTCGTCATTTATTTGGTGTTTTAAAACTTATATCGATTATTGATTTAAAAAGAGATCTTGGTAGCTTAAGATTTTGTATTTAAGTTGGAAAGTGATAAAATAGCTGGTCGTTAACGTCTGGTATATGTTATGGAATTATGTTTTGCAACTTGTATCTATATAGCAGCTTTAATGTTAGGTAATGAACATAAATTATTTTAAATATACCTAATTATTTCGTTATAATGTAAGAGATTATAATAGTTAAAGTATATACCCGTTTTATTTATAACCGTTTGTAGATAATCGTCTCAGACCTACATACAAGATACGAGGTCCCACAATGACACGAAAGTGTTTATTGTGACGACTTAATTTTTCATCATCCATAGCCGTCTATACCAGCGGTCGGCCACAATTAAAGGGGACCGTTTACGTCATTAAAAATATTATCAATAGAAGCTATAAATGACGAGATAAATAAAATGAAAACGCTCTCCTTATGCGCACTCACTTTTTAACACATTTGATAAAACATAAAAAAGTTATAACACATACACTTGCCGCAAGGAGGAAGCTCCACATTTTACCGGTAATCGTTGATCTATGTATATGCTAAGTGTTCATGCCCTTCAGCTCCTTGTGAGCCAGCAACCTGGATGTGAAGGCTAGTGGCAAAAAAATTATTGAGTTCCGTGCTTCGTAGGGCACATTAAGGCATCGGTAATAAAAGTTGTCAAGTTATGTCCGAAGCCTTCAAGCGGCATAGTAAGTGCGAAAATTGGGCTGGCCACTGACCCCTCCAATAAGTCAAGCAGCGTGGCAGAGTATAATATGCTCTAGGCCTCCTCACTGATGAGGACCGGTGATTGAAGAATGAAAAACATTTAATAATAATATTCTTTTATTTTAAATGTTCAATGAGAACAAATATGAAACAAACATATCCCACTCTCCATGGTGTCGGTACAAATATTGTTAAACAGAAATAGAATTGTATTCAATTACATGTTATAAGTTTAAAACACCGGCAGCTATATTATTACCTTAAGGGTATAAAGATATTGACAAGACTGAAAATAGTTAAGCGACAGTTCGCTCCTTATAATTAATGTCCATGTAAACTTAGGCTAATGAATGAATGAGTTTTACATTGGTAATAAAAAAACAAAAACAGAAACATCTGTATTTAAATTTAGGACAATTCAATTTAAAAACAATTTTGTATTTATTTCTTTTCTCTGCACCGTTACTGTAAATCAGAAACAATCCAAAATATTACTAAGAAGACTATTCAACAATGTTACTGTTCATTGCATACCTTATAACTATGGTTCAGTGTGACGTAGGACAATTCTAACAATTTGGCGGCATACAGGAAGCTTTTACTTACTAATTTAAATCTTACATAACATAGAAATTAAAATAAAATCACATTCTAATCAATATTACACTTTTATACTTCTAATTTTAAAATCTAGATCAATCTTGAATCATCTACACTATTCTTAGATACAAATATGTTCCTCATTAGAAGATGTGTCGATCGTAATCATAACCGATCGTTCAAAAACTCCACAAGAGATAGATAATGTACTCTACACGATATTTTCAAATTCAAATATTTATAATAACCATAACACCGATTATATGGCTGCAAAATTGTAATGTAATTTAAATGAGTCTTACAAACTACACGTACTTTTTACGGTTTTTAAAAAACTTAAATATACTTAAGACTATTGATTTACAACAAATTGAAAAGAAATATAAAAGTTTAATATACGAAAATGAACCCAGAAAATGTATTATTACAGCGAGCGAAATATGAATGACACGAAAAAAGTACGCGTACTTTAAATTTACTCGCAATAATAATATCGTTTTATATCGATATTCACATAGATCAAATAATATAATATAGTATATTGTAACGTCTACTCCAGTTCAATGATATCGTCTATATCGTCGATATCAAAGTCCTCCAGAGTCTGGGAAGGTCCTGGAAAATAATAAAATATGTAATTCAATTAACGTTGCTTTAATTAACTTGGTGAGTCTTAAAACAGATGTGTTGTAGACGAAATTAGACCGAGGGCACATGTAGATGCGAGGAAAAATAAGAAAGACTTCATTTCCATTTATTTCTAATGAACACCATTTATTTTGCACGGCCGATACGCTGGGACTAGAGATCTATAATTGTGATTGTAATCTTATGTAAACCTTATCCTCGAAATGAAATATTTGATTTGATTTGATAAATTTTTACTTCGTTATCTCCTAACGGATTCTTTGGGATCATCCACGTAATATGGAAAATGAATATAAACACAATTTTTCCGACTGTGTATACTTTATTTTTGTTTTGTTAGTTTACAAAAAAGGTATTGTGTTATAAAAATAACATTTAATTAACTAGATCGTTGGTTTTTAAGAAAATTGTATTACATAGTATTTAATAATACCATAAAATACTTACTGAGAAATCCAGTTTTTCTGACTTTCGGCGAGCTAGCATCAGGCCAAGGGGTTAACCGCCTTTTATTATTGGGATCACCTTTATTAGTTGCAAGTTTCGAACTCCTGAAAAAGAGATACGGTTAACTGTACAACGCAGTGGACAATGTGTATTTATTTACAAACTGTCTTCAAACCTCTATAAGAACTATTAATGATTTGTGAGTTATCTGCAAAGTTGGATATACGTTATTAATAATGTCCACAAGATCTGTTATTTTTTTCAATAAAATCGGTAAATAAACTAGCAAATGAACCATTTGAGAGGTCAACCTCGCCCAAGGATATATCACAAAGACACAGACATTGTCGACAAAAAAAAGATAAATAATGTAAATGTAAATAACATTTTATGTTGGGTTTGATTTTGGTTACAAAATTATTATTAAGTGCGCTTAACCTAATAATATCAGATCAATAGTTTGTAAGTCATTCGGATGTTTGACGCTTTGGCATATATTAAATACCACATCATTATTCCTTACAGAATACACAAAGCCACAGGAAAGTAAAATTGAACATACAAATTTAAATAAATAAAGTAAACCAGTGCTTCTAAAAGACTCAAGAACTCTTTGAAGTTTTTTCGCCGTTTCTTATCGATGTAAAAGCACCTTTCGGAAACGGTGGTAGAATCAAAAAATGACGTGCGTAAGTGTATTGACATAATACCTACATGAATAAATGATTGTGAATTTGAATAAAAACTTACGTGTTGGCCGGGAACGTTGATGATTTTGTTAAAGTGCTTCCGATCTGTTTTGTACGTATGATAATATCCTTCGATGATCCCACTATTACGGAACCCTTCGAGCTCTGCTTATCTTTCGACTTTTGCAAAATCGACATCGTCTTATTCCCTATAAAGCTTGTCAAATCTACAGTTCCAGGTTGAGACAATTGTTTTTTATCCGTCAATTGCACCTTATTTAACGGAGTGATATCTTTCTTTTTTACTTGATTAACTGGCTCGATCGTTCTCTTCGTTATCCCGGCCGTTGACCCGTTATCTTGAATAACTTTTGTAGGGAATTGCAGTTTAATTTTAGTTCCACTCTCCTGTTTTTGATTCTTTAATGGCACGGATTGTTTGTTGGCTTCGATATTATTTAATTTGTTTAGATTTTCCGGTTGCCGTTTGGGTTCGTCATATTCGTTCGCCTGAATGTGAATAACATCCTTTAATATCGACAAAGGGTCTTTGACGGGGCTCGCCGTCCGGGCGCTCATACTAGACGTGGAGGGCTTATATTTATCGGCGACTGTTTGCTGAGATTTAGTTTCCTCAGAACCGGCGGGGACACTAATTATCTGCGACTTTGCTTTATTAGGCAGCAGCTCCAGCCTGGACAAAACTGAAAAGTTGCCTTGCTTCGATATTCGTAATATGTCGCCGGGCTTGCACATCTTTTTTATTTGTTCGGTGCGAGATTTGGACACCACATCCTCGGGGCTAATAACTTTCTTTGAAACTGTCTCCTGAACATCACGATTCGTATTCTCAATGGATTTGGACAAAACCTTCGGAAGTTTCGCAAGCGTTGCGGATGTTTTGGTAATCGCCATACCTTTCTGTTGATTCACGTTATCGGGCAACTTTGAATTGGGAACTAGAAATATATTTTTTTGCTGCCCTTTCCCTTGTTGGTTCGTTGTCTGTGCTTCTGTCGAACTAACAGGAGGTCCTTGATAGGCATTGAATCGCATCTTTACACCTGGAATGTTATTTAACCCAGACAAGCCGGGCACGCTGGTGGTGACTGCGACTGGGGTCGGTGCAGACTTATGAATTGCGACAGGTTTCACTGAAGGAGTCGCTTGAACAATCTTTGAGACTTTATTCACCGTAGCCTCTTCTTCTTCGTCGCTATCCAAGCAAATGGTATCGTTGGATGTTTGTGCAAGATTCGGCTGAATCATTTTTGTATTAGCCACATTATTCACATTTAGATGCGTCTGAACAATTTTCCCCTCCGATATTGTGAGTGTTAGCTGAGGCTGATGTAAGCTGGTGCTAATCTTTAGCCGCTCTAAATCCGGCGTCGTCGGCTCAATGTTGAGATTCGATTTGGACAATCGGAACGTCGGAGTGTTTGAGCCTAAAATAAACTGAGGTCGTTCTGTTATGGTGATCGAAGGTTCGACTCTGGGAGCAGACTTCGACACATTAGTATGACATTGTGATGTAGTAACCGCAACGGTGTTATCTATTTCTGGTACTAGAGTCTCGATCGCGGAGCCCGGTAGAGGTTCCCTCTGCCCTCCCACCGTAGTAGATTTAACGGAAGTTATTATGAACTGTTGCGGGTTGCGTTTCTTGAAAGCACCTTGTGATGTAGGCAATGTTTCGTCAGTAGTGCCCAATATACAATCGTCGTCGTCCGGCAAGATGCATTCTTCGACAACGTCATGAGTCTTCTGGTTCATGCCACTACCTCGGAACCTGTAAAACATTAATTTTAAAAAGATTACAATGGATGTACTTAAAATTATCATTGACTGTTTTTACAATATGCGTTCTGTGTTTCCCTCTCTTCCCCTTCCTTAGCTGATAACGCGTTGGTGACATGCCTGTTGATGGTGATAACTTACCATCAAGAGACCCGTCTGCTTGTTTGCCTGCTTAAGGCATGAAAAAAAAATGCGTAGCCATATAATTAATAGTTATTTATATTTTACTACATTAATACTAATAATCCTTAGTCTCGTAGTTTCACATTAAATCAAAAGAGTAATGAAATCTAAACATTCCTATCGATATTAATTTGCTAAGCTGCGTGATACAAAGTCCAGTAATGTTACGACAGGTAATTGGCAATTTCTTCGTCCACCATTTGACTGAGTGTTAAAAATTTTCACAAAGTTATATAAATAAAAAATAACAGGGTATTTACATTCCGATAGGCACGACATTCGGCTGTGGCCTGTAGTCAGAATGTAGTTCATAGTTTATTGTCGGGTTCCTGTCTCCTGTCGCCGTCGCTTCCTGCCCTGTCTCTGATGTGGACGTGCTCCGCCTTCTTGGTATATCAATACTATTTATTGCCTTTAGAGATGCTTCATTTTTTTTTAAACCCTTTTTATTGTGAAGCTTTTTTAATACGTCCTTTGTTAACACCTGTAATTGAAGACAATCAATTTGACTGAGTAATTTGTTTTTGAGAAACAGTAAAGTTAATTAAATGGAAAAATATTAGTATGTATGTATATGGAATTATCTGAAATTTCTTGAAATTCTATTCAGACTGTTGAATATAAAAATAAGAATAATGGATGGATATAGCCCTGCTGAGCGTATCCGCGAGAAGTGCAAAAATCTAGTTTCATTAATATTTAAATGCAAATAATACAAACCTTAACGGCGATATCGTATAATGGTCCGCTGGTGATATCCTTGCCGGTGGTTTCGTACTCCTTCAAAGCTTTCTGCGTACTGTACCTAGCGGCCAGGAGCGCTGCGTCCTCATCCAACATCCTATTAGACTGATACGCGTACGCAACTATTTTAATGAAATTTGAATTACTCAACATGGACGGGTGCAGTGGTACCGTTTCTTCACACTCCATCGAACGCGTGGAGAAATCGTTTGGTACGTTTGTCTTAGAGCGATCTTCGTCGTCACTCAATAGTATGCTTGAATCTCCGTGTTTCGCACAGATTCCGTTGATCTGTGAAGTAGCCTTTGCATCACTATTTAGTGTAGTTTTGTTTTTGCTATTTCTTTTGGGTTTATTTAGTAAAGTGAACTTGTAGGACGACAAAGTTTTCATCTCGCTGCTGCGATCCCACTCGTCGTCATCATCCAATGTAACTATATCTTCATTATCAAGAGTTTCTAAATGCTGCTCGGCCGCCAATGCAGCTTTCCTTTTAATCTTACCGTTATAATTGATGTCAGAGCGCTGTACTTTTGCGGTAGATTTAACTGCGATAGCTCTCCTTGGCTTTTTTACTTCTGGCTCTACTACTACTTCAACGACGTCAGGAACTACGAAAGATTCAGTATCTTTACTCCTACTATCTTCATCGTCTACAATAGCGACATCCGAATCCGAAAGTATATGCGAATTCCTTTTATTTTTTTTCTGTTTATTCGCCAATACAAACAATGGTGTGTCATCCATTTCGGGTGACTGCTCCTTACTAGAGTAATCTTGGACACTGCTATCTAAATCAGAAGCATAAGATCTTCGTGGTCTGCTTCTTAGTTTCTTCGGTTCATTTCCAATCGATGTTGACGTACCATGTTGTAGAGGTGCATTGATCTCGTCGTCTATTGAACTGTGTTCTGTATCCGTTGTATTCTTCCGTGGCCGCCCCTTCGGTCTCTTGATCGCTGGTTCGAATATTTCGTCAGCGAAATATTTTCGGGGTCTCCCTCTCTGCCTTTTCTCTATGATCGGTACGAGTAGAGAGGATTCACCTCCATCTTCTGCATCAATGTACTGGCAGGATGTTCTGTCTGTTATTTCTTCTGGTATTTCATCTGGTATTTCCTTCGAAGTTTC